>JAJAVP010000386.1:29492-64898 GCA_020740425.3 Heterorhabditis indica
TTTTGTACCGGGCGACTCTTTCCACTGTTGAGTCATTTTTTCAATTATTTTCTGAGTTGGAGTTAGGCCAAGGGAACGAAGGCAGTTTCCTATCTAAATGGTGCAATGGAACACTGTCCCACTAAAACAACCTTCATTACTCGCTTATTTTGGTAAAATCCCAGAATTTCCCTTTCGCCATCCAATGGTTTCGTATACTATCCTTCTCCTACTTTCTGCAGTTCTACATCCCAATTTCCACCGATTTGTGCCACTCCCCTGGCAAGATGCCAGCGCGTCCCTCCTCTGCTGGCGCCTTGTACGTTGTAGTCTCACCGTTCGACGAAAATCTAATCGATCGACTGAGGCATCCAGCGCTCTTCTAGAAGTTGAATGTATCGGAACGTAGAATAAACTGTGAGGATATATTGTTCTTACCCTTTACATTATCGATTTGACTTTGAATAGTTGTTTTAGAACTATTTGTGACTACTATGGATTTATTTTCATACTAGATCATCTAGTATGTACGTAGTTCTTAAACCAAATAAGTATCGCTTTTTTTTAAAAATATACCTTCATTTTAGTAATTATTACTTTGACAGAACACAACAATTAAAATTTTGAAAAGAATGTAAAACGAAGCCTGTTATTATGATGTTATGAGTAGACAATCATAATACAAATTTACATATCTATAACCTTTCCTGGCTGAGATAAACCGACTAAAATTTTTGTTTACTGAATTGGAAATTAACATCTGTCTCGTTATAAAATGCCAGAGGTTGAACAATTTACTGTGAGCCTTACCATGAGTTTGTTTTTATACTTCCTGGCGACTACGGCTCTCATATCATGTATAGAGGTAACCTTTAGATTTTATATATGCATCTATTACTGTCATTATTTACATTTCAGTAGATGAGAAATCCCGTATTTATTAGACCATGAGTGACGTATTTCCCGTTTATTCCAGAGCAGTTACATTGTACAAAACCGTCCCATAAACAAAGATTCAGGATCCTACCAATCAGGAAGTCAGATTTTTAAAGTGGTTTTTACCCTTCTGGAAGGTGGACATATTGATTTTCTGCTTCAGGCAACCAAAACGGTCAAACGCCTCCTATCTCACCTCCAGTAATACCTGATTCCAACCAAAACAAATATCCTCAACCAGTTCCATCAGGAAGTCAGATTTTTAAAGTGGTTTTTACCCTTCTGGAAGGTGGACATATTGATTTTCTTCTTCAGACTGCCCATGTGGATCAAAGCCTGTTATGTTACCTCCTGATTCCAGCCAAAATAAATATCCTCGGCCAGTTCCTCCACGAAGTCAGGCCGACTTATATGATTGTCTAATTTTCTTAAGAAACTGTGTGATTGGGACTTTCTTTAGGAAATTCGCCTCCAACGTTGGTCGCTTCAGATGATTCAAATTCATACTCAGATGAATATGACGATAAAATCATACCATATTAAACCCGAGACCAAATTATCACCTACGCAGATGAAGGCTACATAAAACTATTGTATCGATGCCCCCAGTGACTACTGCGAATAATCGTCAAAATTCTTTCGATTGTAGTATGCAAAATAAACCACTTATAAGAAACATTTTATTACAATGAACAAAAAATTTTTTTCACGGAGACATTAAATAATCAGATTCTTTCAATGAGTAATATGTCATTTTCTTTTGAGTCTGCTATTCAAAAGATCCTCATTTTTTAAAATCTGTCGTTGATGTGACAATGAATGCCTGCTTCTTACTAGCTTTCACGTGATCTATGAACTATTATTTTCTAATATCTGAATTTTTTCTATAATATTTTCCGAAAGGTATTCCTTCACAGCCTAATTTTAATATATCCTAACAATCAATAAAATTTAAAAATTCAACCTAGTACAAATTTTAGAACTGGTTGACTGCAGACTTTTTTGAGTCACTGGAAACGACTTCCTATTGGCTGTTGCGATTAAGCGTATAGTGACGCAAAATTGCATCATCACCGATGCCTGAGTTTTGTAGCTTCTGCTTGAGTTTGTAATGGTATACTATCTGTTTTTCATTTATTTTCTATCAATTTATTTTCTATTTTTTGTTTATCTAGTGCAACTGACGTAGTTTCTATCTATTTATTCCTTGTTTAAAATATTATGGAACTTGCTAAAATAGGCACACATATTTTTCCCTTTTCCATCCCATGATTTTCTGTAATATTCTTCTCGCACTTTCTGCGAAATCCTACAATTCTATCTATCTACACGTATTTTTGCCCAATAGTTTTTGTCCGTATATATTCTACTGGCGTGATGTCAGCACATTTTTTCCTGCATTCACTTTTCCTACCAGTGCTTCATACCTTGTAATTCAACTGTTGAACGAAAATGCAACCATTCAAATACGGCACTTTCCTAAAAGCTATAAAATACGGGAAACTTATTTCAGAAGAAAAATGGAGCCGAATAATGAATAATTAGATACCAGCCGGCAACACTGTATGCATTGTGAATGTGATAAATAGTCTGTAAGTGATAGCAAGGCTTCTGCCTAATTCTAGTTGTTTACTTGAGTCATTTGAGCACAATAATGCCTAATGATGAAGACTGACAATTTAACATTAATAGTTTAGTATGTTAAGGTGGCTTGAGTAGTGTACATAATTTGTCACCTTTAATATTATGTTTAATATATCGGATCTTTAGATCTTTCGACTATTCTACTACGTATTTTGTTTTCTTAAAGCTATGTATTCCATGCTCAGCTGGGATTTAGTGCTCTAATCTATTTAAGATACTACCATAATTCCAATGAATTAACGTTTTCTGAGAGTTTTCGAATATGAAAATAGTAGAATTGTTAGACTTAATGGTCACTTATGTTGACGCTTACTCAAAATATTACTCTGTTTTGTTTTATCTTATGTTCCACTTAGTTAAATCACAATACTTAACCTTTAAGTTATTCTGTTCACAATATAAATGCAAAATTGTGGGATATTTCTTTTATATCCAACAAAAAATTTTCTTTCTCTAGGTACTACGGATGTTTATCATATTTTAGCGCCGGATGCAATTATTTTCAGAACTGACTACTAAGAAATGGACCTTCAGAGAAAGAAATTTTAATTCTTTTCTCCTTAACCGACGATACCTTTCTCTATTGTCAATTTCGTTATATAACGTTTCATATTACAATTGATGTTCGCTTTTTGTTTCCAAAGTATGCGTTATCTTCCTATTTCATATGAAGTATTGAATTTAAAACCGTCGCATGTTCAGCACGAAATTTGGAAAACCAAGCGAAATCAGCTAAAAACGGGTCGTAATTGTGAGGGACTGATAGCTCCCTTCTTACCACCCATTTGGAAATACATCAATCGAATAGCTTTCAATGTCTGTCTGCTGATGATTGGAGTTGTTTCCTTATCTTTGAAAACATGGAGCATAGTTGTTTATCATGAATATGTATATTTGTGGGGCAGTTCTTCTTTTTAATGCCTGGTCTCTTTTTAAGTGCTACTCACATTATCAAATATTCTATAGACAGTTCGTTATACTCGGAAGTGGGCGAGTTCGCATTGAAGAGAGGCCATCCATCAAGGACTGAATGGTCATGGATGGTGCGCTTATCATCTTTCAGTGAAGGGAAACTGATGACCAGCCCAAATATGCCAGAGAGGAGACCATATTGCTCTGTGCGCCTTGATTTTAAACACTTTCCGCTTTTAAACTCTTATTGCACTACTATTCCCACAATAATGCGTAGTCAACTGTATTCTTTGGACTTAAAAATGTTTCTTGTTTTTCTAAAGATATAAAGGTATGCGCATATATGTTAATACGCAAGCTTATATGCTGTTTATTTTTAAATCAAAATGCCATTTGACAAATAAAATTTTGGCTAAACGTATCACATTTTAGCAAGTAGGTATTAACCAACGGATTCCCACCTGAATACTCGTAACTAGATGGTTACCTCAATTTTGTATTTAAAGTAAAAGAATCACCCCGAGTCCTGTTTTAGTTAATCTTCATTTTGGAGACAGAAAGAAGGAAAAAACTAGAAAGTAAATCTAATTAAAAGAGAATAACAGGCTGTTTTTACCTACTCTATTTGTTACAATAGTCATGGAATAACTAATGATTCTAGAAGATGTACCTAAGAATTAGGCGATACTGCAGATCTTGATAGTACAGGCTAATCTGGAATTTTATCTTGTAATTTCCTCCGACTTTTAGAAATATATCTTCTAAGGAACATTTTGATCTACCTAATTTTCTGTACGCAGGCCAAAAGGTTGATATTAGTTGCATGTGACACTACAAGTGTTTGTTTTGAAACCCAGTAATTCTTGCAAGTAATTCTGCTAATGTAATATTCTATTAACTAATTCCAATATTTCACGGTGAAGTGGATTGTCGTCACAATTATCATTGTAACTCCCGTCTTCACAATTGCTCCCGATTATTTTGAAAAGATCTACTTCATAAATTCGTTGTATTCTATAATTGTTTATTATCCGTCCTGTTATTTTTTTCTCGTACCCGAAAGTTTGTAATTCGTTAACTCTAAAGGGGCATTGAAACTATGAAAAACGCTGACGCGACGAGAGCATACATATTCAGAGTAAAGTAAAAATTGTCATTTCTTCATAACATGTTTTGAAGTGTTGTTTCTAGCCAATATATATAACTGAACAGTTAGTAAGAACTTTCTGCATAACATAAATGTGGCATCAGGAGAGTACGGTAGAATGCAAGGCCTATCAAGGGTACATTAGAACTTTTTATATTAATACGACTTAGTAAATAGAACTTAGACGTAGGTAGGAAATGCTTTTGAGTTCTATTAATGTATATAAGGAACATAATCTGTCGTTTTGTTATTCACTCGCAATTGAACGCTCTATAATTAGAGAAAGAAGTGTTCCTCTATAGGCCCTCTTGCTTTAAATAATAGATTCTGGTGATGGCACTTTAGGTACGCTACTTCGATATTTTCTTTAAAACGCAATCTAATGACGTATCTTTAGCTTTTCAATTAACAGTGTTTCGTATTGATCTCTTTAAAAGCACCAAAATATAAGATATACGGGAAAGCCTTATTTTCACTATGGCTTCCTGTTATTTCGATGTCTGTATAGATCACAAATGATTAAAAGCATTGCATACTGCTTGGTTTTGGCCAAATAATTGACGCTTGTGGAGGAAAGATGCTGCTTTACTGAAAAGCACGTGATCATATATTCAACAGGATCAATTATGTAAATTTTCATCGAATACTAATCCTTCCGACAGCGTCTAATTTAGTGTAAAACCTAACGTTGTTATCGAAGTACTTCTTATATCATTTGTTTGTTCTTCTCATCTCCACTTGTCAACTTTTAGTGTGCTTTCACTTCTCATAGTTGTAACAGAAGACTCCAAAACAGTCTGTTCAAATGTTCGAAGTAACAGTACGGGATTTAAAAGATCTCATATGTACCAGAATCAGAAAATAAGCCGTCCATTTAGCTAGGTAAAGAAATAATTTTCCCTCGGGCAATTGAAATGCTTTGTTTATCCCATTGTTTAGGCAAAGAACGAGGCTTTAAATTAGCCAGCAGATTTGCGAATTCAGTTCAATGTGTTACAACAAAAACAAATGGGTGTATATTGATGCCATTTGTCGATTTGAGTAGTGATTCCAATTAATATAAGCGCAAGAACTCATAAGCCTAATTAATAACGAAATGTTGTTTGACCATTGAGTCGGTTCTAATTTTCCCATTTCCCATTTCCCGATTACACCCACCCCTTGATGTCAGCCCGATGTCATTTGATGGTGGATAGTAGCACTTAATTAACCTCGCAGTGTCTCAAAGTATGTAACTTAAAGAACGGCACTTAGTGTAGAACAGTTGTACGAATGCTAAGATTTAGCTTAAAGTAGGCTTAGTCGTACAATGAGGTGTCGGTGGGTTCAAGGCCATGTGATAGGAATAAATTAGTTATTTACTTGCGCCAATACATTTTTTGCAATATAATTTGAGAATCAAGGGAATCTGTTATATAGAAACTTAAGGATATATCCAAATGCTTTCCTATAATACAGTTTTGCATAGTTATAGTCGTACAATCTTTCAGCTATTTATTGAGTAAGTGATGTGTAAATTACATAATAAAGATTTGATTTGACATAAAGCCGTATCCAACACAAAGTGGACGTCACTGAAGGGTATGGCTGAAATTTTCTAAGGGTAAATAGTTTTCAGTCGTGGTCATATGGCATTACACCCATCCTATTGCCTCTAGTTACTCGGTTATAGTAATCTTGAATTTATATTCTTTAAAGATTGCCTTGCTCTTGTTTTACCCAGCTAATCACTGTTTTGCTGCTATAAACTTGTTGAGGAGACTTGGAAAGAGGTCTTTCTCAAGGTTTCCCATTTAGTGCATATGTATATTTGAAAATTAAGTGAAACTAGTCCCACTTTTGAATGTTAACTGAAAGGATTTTTTTAAAATGCTTCATTAGGCATTTGCAACCCTACACCGTTATGTTTCATATCGACTAATGGCTTTGCCTGGAAGAGAGTGGGAGTGTCTCAATAATTAAATCAACTCATATAGACTAAAAATATCCATAACTGATATTGCTTCAGACTAGTTATGTTCTTTTATTTTTCTGGTTTTATTTGACCATACGCTTCATTATTTTTACGGTAAATAGAAAACGTGCATTCGATTTTAGAGGAAATTTGTAAAAGTGAAGCATCCCAGTGTCACGAAAGTTTTACGAGTTTAATTGTTCTGTCATTGAGGGACAACATCACGCCACTTCACCGTACAGCTTTTCCCCAGTGGCTATGTGCAGATAATGCTTTCCAGTTTAGATTCAATTAGATATCTCATAGATATGTCGAACCGTTGGCGTAAGTTAGAAATCTATTGCGAATGAAAAACATTAGTACCACGGGATTTTATTTTGATCCTTCTATTGATTTTACACTCCGTCTAGAAGCTTTTTAATGGTGATATTTTCTGGAAAAGAAAAAACCACAAGAAAAGTAGGTAAAGAGCTATAATATCTAGTTACTTAATTACCACCGTAACAATTCGCGGTTGAGCGGAAATTCGTGCACTAGACAGCAATTACCTTAGAATTCCCACATATGCTTTTTCCGCTCTGCTCCTCCGGTTGGTAACTTATCTCACTTTTATGTGTTGGTCATTGAGCCAATTCTGGCTGGGACTTAGAGCGGTAATATCAGGGTACTCTTTTGCAGAAGAATTACACGGGAGAAACTATTAAAATCTCAACAAGTCGTTTTTTAATCTTTATTTCTAGTCGTTGGTAGGATAGTGTATAGGCTAATGCAAAAATGTCATATCCAGTGTTGGTAAATTAATTTCGAATAAGATATGACATATTTCTGTAAATGCTTGTAATTCAAATTGCTGGTAAATAGTTTTGTGCAGGTGATAGACATTAACTATTAATTCACCTGAGAGCAAATATTCTCACTCTTTTATCTTCTAATTTCTACGAAATCAAATCCTCTTGTGTAGCAGTGGGGTATCGTGTGTTGAAGGGAACTCACTTATTTATTTTAGTAACTTGGACATTTTCATAAAAACGTGTATATGAACATTTTGATTTATGTTTTTGTTTCTGCTTGGATATCTTCGCATAACGTTTCGTGTCTTCTCATCTGCGCTGTCTTCCCACCTCATTGAGCAGGCACACCATAATCAAAAACAATTACCATCGTCGGTAAAGCGGCGTCAGGTGCATCTACTTTTGTCTTGGAAACTGAAATCCTATAAGCAATTAAACTGAATATTAGTTCTATATTATTTTCAGATAAACATTCATTTGTTTAAAAGAACTTTCACTGTCAGTGAATTAGATATAATATTCACCTAATACTTTATCACTTGCTGTTAGAAGTTATAAATAATTTCTTTGCCATATTTACATCATAATTAACAAACTTCGTACCTTTTTTTTAAAGTTTTGCACAGTTGCTTGTATAAAAAGGTTTTTCTATAGCTCGTTAATCTGTTTGTGTATAGAAGTCTAACTATTTTCATCTCCCAGTTGCACCTTCTAGCACAATCTTACCATCTATGACATCACCTGTTCAAGAACAATTGTACTTTCAGAATATGAACAAATTTTATTACCTATAAATGCGTTCAAATATATATCCCGATAAAATATACACTTTGACTTTACTTACTTTTCTATTTTTATATGTAATCTTGTCGGCAAAAGTTCTAAGAGGTTGTGTGCTCATTACATGTTCTGGAAGTACCATCTAAGATCGTTAATTTGGAGCTAATTTTCTTTTTGCGTTTTTTTAAAGATCATTGTTAATATAATACTATACTGAATAGCGACAGGTGCAAATGTTAACGAGCTCGTCATCCTCGATCCTACTGTAGATTTCCGCATTCAGGGAGCTAATTGTGCAGTCGAGTGCATCATATCACAGATTGGAACTTATCTGTCAGAGTGCGACCACCGATTATTCTTCAGTTCTTATTGTTTATTAACATAAAATTCACCCTTAGTTTCCCCACTATGTACATAAAAAAACCAAGTTTTTCACCCCATTCTTTAGAATATTTTCTGTCCTATTTTTTCTATCAATACATTTTCACTTTCTATAGGCTGAGAAGTATAGTAATATACAGTGACACATGGACACAGTAGGCAAGAACAAAGTCTATTTAGGAAATCTCCATGGAAGAGGAAATATACGTACCCACCACATGACGTCACAAGGCTATTTTTGTAGAAAGAATAGATGTTTATCGCAGTCTACTTCACGTTTTACAATTATCCCTTATTCACTAGTTCTCTCCACTATCGTTTGTCTTCTCTTTCTCTCCAATATCTCAGTAGAAACTTTTTCTGCTTTCTTGACTTATTTTTACCACTACGATTTGATAAATGATCTGCTATGGTTCCTGATGGCAGAAATGAGTCACTGTGGAGTTTGGTTCAGACAGTCATAACACGTAGGCAAGCACAAGGCTAGCCGCCCTATAGGCTTAGTAGTTTTATGGCTAGTGAATTTTTGTCGTTTGATACCTATTCTAACACTTGGCCACTATTCAGTTTTTGCCGTCGTATGAGAGATTTATTCTGGCCACCTCCACTACGTGAATGAATATATAACGAAGTATCACTCGAAAATCAAATAAATAAACACCTAGGCCGAGTCTTAGAAAGGATAATACCTATGTGTATCTATTATTAAGGTGTTTAAGTATTCATATAATAACATCAAATAGAGAACGTGCTTGGTAAGCAAATACTCTCTCCTTGTCAATTGCTTACTTCGCCTGATTTTGCGAAAATGTCTTTCCAGTTATTTAGTAAGAAATCATATGATTATCCCTTGTAATACTTTTCTTACATTTGCGAAGCATAATTTTTGTTAAATTTATGTTAGAAAGTCCTTGTATAGAAGCGAATGGTTAGTTACACACCAAATTTGCCAAGTTTGTGACAATATTTAGGGCAATAATGATTATTCAATTATTGCGACACATCTTTAGTGATGATAGAGTGCTCCTTTCCTTCAAAGATTCAAAACAGAGTGTTTTGATAGAACTCCCACAAAGATGACCTCGATTTTAGTTTTATATTTGGAATTTCTCCTAATTCTTTCATTGTAAGGTGATAAGTGGGGATGAAGAATGCACCGTAAGAATGCTTTCATTAGAGCGTCTTGTGATTTTATGAAATTCTTGCACAAATGAAAAGAATAGTTTTATCCATTGAACCATTATTCAAGCTTCCAGGGTTTATTTCACATTATTAACCGTTCTACGTTTAGTGCTATTATTTTTTAAATACAATTTATATAATTTTCGAAGGGACTTGAACAGGGCTGGAAACTAGATTTCTGCGTAAAGTTGGCTTTCGTCGCAAAAAACTTCTACTCCACTATCTGATGTCATTGGGAATAACTTTACAAAAACACAATTGATGTTTAAACTAGTTGCCACAGATCTGCCTTTTACATTCGCAGCTGCGAATTTCTGCCAACAATTTTTCAAACGAAAACAAGACATCAGCGCATAACAAATATTTATTGCGAAACAACAAGAGCGAACGACAATTAAGTACATTAAAATTGCTGTTCTTTTACAGGTGTCTAGCCCGTTCATTTACTTCATACTTCTGATGAGTCCCCTCTTTGTCGTCCTCTGTTCCAGACATCTCTTGCTCCCACCTTTCTAATTTTCTTACGCTGTCTTTCCGCTATTGCTCATTCTCATAAAACAGGCATAACATAATTCGAAGGAGCCAGAATAATGAATATCCATTCTTTGTCTCCTAACACTAATGCCTACCTCAGAGTGTACAAAATAATACTAGCAGAATAGTTAATCTCCTAATAATCTTAAATTAGTCTCTGAATAGTTTCACATTTGAGGTAGTTAATACTCAACCACAATTTGCTTCTATTTTCCCAAATTTTCTTCACGGATTATTCTTATATGAGGGTTTTACATGACTATAGAGAGTAGTCAGCGTTATCTTATAAACATTTGTCGCTAGCTAGTGATTGTTATAACCAGAAAACTTGGTCTGTTTTTCATCCTAAAACTCCCAATTAGCCTCTGCTAACACTGTCCGTATCTTTTCCTTCCATATACCGTTTTTAACGCCAGTAGGAAAATGTGCAGTCACCACTTCTTACTTTCCTCGAATCTTCTTAATTCATTACACTTGCACTTTTCCAAAATGAAATCCGCATCTCTCATCCTCAACCATTGAACCGGATGACGTTTGATTTGTCTAAATTACGTTGCCACACGTTGTAGTATTCTGGAAATTGAATTTTCACTGCTCCGATGAACAAACTTTCCATTCGCTGCTCGTTTTGCAATCATCCATCCGCCTTATAAATAGCCTATCCTCCAAACTTTTAGTAACCTATTTGATTTGTGACCTACTGCAGTTTTTCAGTGTGATTATATTATAGAAGCTATGCATTTTCTGAGTATTAATCAAGACATTAAAAGCATGGTTTGATTCGGTAGAAACTACGTATAATTTACCAAATAAAAATACATTTTTTTCTATAATTAGACCTCAATGTTCGTATTAATAATTTGATGAAGTAACAAATTAAGGAACATTTCAGTGGACTTTTGGATTTGCAGGAGACCTATAGCTTCCATGCTGGAGCAAATCATGTTTAAACGCTTACAGTAGCAGAACAATCGATCCAAAGGATAGATAACGGAATTTTTCGCTAGAAACATCAACAGCGGTGCGTGACAATGTGATTTCTGTTCGAGAGTACGTAAGTAATTGGTAATTGTTAGCCTAAGATCTTCTAAAAGTGTCTGCCCGACGACTATTTCCTGTTGTCTCCATACTGGCTTAGATGAACAGACTTTTATTGTGGGGATTCGTTTCTTGTCAACTTTCTTTATCTATCCTAGTATTGATTGAATGTCAAGCTTCCAATTTGCTAATTGGATTGGCTTGAAAACATGGGAGTCTTATAGTTGCTTGTTGTTTTCTGTGTCCAGCACCTTTCGTTTTTTTTTCATTTATTGCTCATTTAAATTTGCCTCTACCTAGTTGTTGATCCAAACCATGCTCTTCTTTTATCTCTTCAATTATCTCTTCCGGCGATTTTCATTCTACTTTTTTGATTAGCATGATTTATCTTTGGTTTATTTTAAACCTGTTTTGTTCAATATATTAATGTGTAGAACATGCTTCGATAGTGGTATTATTTATTGCTTAATGTCAACATTTTCTAAAAACGACCTATTCCTGCTCAGTTCCATTTAAATAATCGTATCTGCCAAACCCCTTTTCCTCCCAAATACATCATAAATATCCCATTCAAAGCGCACCTATCACTTTCCAAATTATTATTCCAGAAATGGTTCATCGACGTTAGTTTAGGACAATTATTGTTTCTAATCGTTGATATCCTCTATTTGGCTATTAATATTTCTAACTATACAGATGCGGACTAAAGGTTTTTTCGCTTTCAATCCATTCCCCCTCTGCACAGTTGACAATAAAAGATTCTCTTCCCTGTATTTAAAACAACTTTGAGCTTTAGTCTCCACTTCCAATGCGTCCTCTTCCCTTCTACTTTTTCTTAGTCTATGTTCACCAAAGGAAAGTGATTCCAGAATATCTGTTTCATCTTTTGTTTGCTCGCTTACATTTCGACAAATTCCATATGGCCCATTAAGTCGTGGAAGTTTTAGTCAGTTAACTTACCAGGTTTTGAAAGAAAGTTAAATCGCTTAGTTACGTGCTGATTCCACTTTTTCCTGAATATTCTTGCTTTCTTAGTATTCTAAGTGACTCAGATTCGATAGGCGATGGTCTATTGCCATAGATCAAATTCGCTACAGTATATTAAAATTTAAACCACATCCTCAACCTTAAAAATTTAATCTCCCATAATCATCTAATGTTCAAAGATTTATATTGCTTTTCACTATAATGCTGTTTTGAATCTTGCGCTGTATTTTTAGTGTTTTTATTGCTTGTGACACTGCTTCCAAGCAGTTTATATTGGCATTAATAACATATAAATAAGGTCCTGAAGGGTTATTTTTATAGGTAACCTGCACGAGTCAATGCTCGTCCTGTCTCTGCTCTTTTTGGTTGTCGTAGCATGGGCAAGCGATGAAGATGGTGAATATATAATAAGTAGAGAAAAACTGTTAAACTTTATGCAGGATATGAGCATTTATGGTGATCCAGACACTTCAACGCCACCTTCTGATGTCTTCTTAGTTGGTGTCCCACATGTAATAGCTTTGCAAGACGATGATAACTACTTTCCTGTCAAACGAACAATTACGCCATTCCCTGGAGGTATCAATACCAGATCGAAATCTACAATAATAACTGTTAGGAATGAAGAGTGTTTGGCATATAATTAGGAAGATATATTTTCCAGAAAAGTATGGAAAGCGTACACCAATAACTGATGGAGTTTACGCAAAACAAGCATTTATGCCATACTCTGGTGGTGAGCAATCCGTGAATTATTTTTGACCATAAACCACTGTATTCTTGCTTTTCATTTCTGTGCCTAATTAATGCATTCCAGAAAATCTCGCATCTGATTAGATGCTTTGTATACGAGCGTATAGAATGGAAATATAGGACTAAAATTAGCAATGATACACATAATTGCAACAATTAGATTCATATTTGACCCAAAAAACAAAATCTTTCAAGGAATTTATGGCAAACGGTCGGCTTCTTTACCGCTCTCTAATGAAATTTATGAAAAACGACGAGTAATGCCATTCTCCGGAGGTTTGTACTTTTTATGTTATTTCTTTATTTACCAAAATAGTTCTGTGCTGTTTAAAATATGCAGGCTCAGAGTGCACAGATTGAGATCTCACACTGCGTTAGAAAAAAGGTGGTGCCTCTAAAAAAACTACTTAATATACACATATTTAGCATATTACTGTTTAATCTTCAGGTATGTATGGAAAGCGAGCAGCAATGCCGTTTTCTAGCGGAATGTACAGTAAAAGCGCAGCTATGCCGTTCTCAGGAGGTCTTTGTTAAAACTACGTGATTATTCCTCGGCTTGACCGTACCCAATTCTTTATAGGAATGTACGGCAAAAGGTTCGCTCCAATACCAGTGTCTGGTGGACTCTATGGGAAAAGAATTAATCGTTTAGTTCGATCGTCTATGCCTATAAGTGGAGGATTCTTCGGTTAAATGAGTCGGTTCTGCCACAGTCTGAATTTTCCTTTTGAAGTTCAGATGATAATATCTCATATTTCCTCGTTATAAGACCCTACGACATGATTTTTTTTTCCATAAACGGTTGTCGATTTGTTTTGGGTTGTGTTTATATTCAGTAAGAATTTTAGGTGTATTGTGAAAAATTTCTTCCTCTTAGTAACCACATGATCTCATTCGATTTCTCAGTAGTCAAAATGTGCTTGTCGATATCGATTGATCTCTCAGATAATAGATCTCCCCTGATCGTTCTTTAATCCAGTGCTTCCATCATGCACTATTGCTTCAATTATTTATATGTAGTACAATTACTAGATAAAGTGGTGGACAAGTTGATTAATTTATAGATATAAACAAGAATGAAAGACAAACAACGAAATAACAAGAGGCGTACTGTGGAATAATAATACATTTTGGTAGATCAAATCGTAGCGACGCACAAATTAGGAAATCTTTAAATGTTTGCCTGATCATTGTTTTCACCTATATCTAGCGCCTGTTTAGCATGACCTTATTTTTCTGTTCTTCTCGACTCTCCGTTATTCCATCTTTGTCTTCTTTTCCGTCATAGTCATAGTCTTCAGTAATCAATCCAAGTGTTGTGATATGTTCCCTATTTAGAATCAAACAGGTTCTTCTTCTATTATGGGTCGTCGGCATTTCCGCTGACCAATCAGTCTCCTCATCAGACACATCTGGTCTTTTCTACAAAGTTCTCCTTTAAACTATATAATCATTTCTCTACAACATGGCATCAGCTGATCGATTTCATTTCAAGAGCATTTATAAATCTTCACTCTGCGTATTCTCGTCTTATCACACATATTTTGACCTTCTTTATACATACAGAGAATTCTTATATCACTTATATCCTTCAGTTTTATCCTGTTTCATTCTGTACTTAATAGAAAATCATTTTATTTGTCTGAGTAGTAAATAGCCGTTAGAAATGAAAACAAATCAGCGTTCGCGTCGAAGTTCAATATCATTCTGCAGAAGTGGTAAACAATATTCTGCTGAAAATTGATGAGCTATTGAAAGTTATCATTTAAAATTTTAAACGTCGTTTTTCTTGAATATTGTTGTTTCACATGTAATTTCGAGTTCTTACAAGTGTGAGCAGGTTTTCACTACTAATTACCTCTGTAAAAGGGTGGACTGTAACCAGGTGATCAGGCTGGCTACTCCCGGATCTTGACACCTCCAATCACCGAGTGGACAGGTGATAGCCCTTTATCCACAGACATCTTAGTATTATTTCCCCTATTTACCATATTGTTATCAAAGTCGTTGATGGCACAATTTATGAATAGTGCCCCTACATTTTCACTCCCAGAATTTTCTCTTTGCGTTCCTAAACGACAATCAGCTCATCTAGCTTCTAAACTTAGTCAATAAAATTTAGAGCAAGAATGGCAAAATAGTAGATCATCTTCTTATAGACAAGAAATTTAATGCGCTCTTCAAGTGTGTTGTAAACAGATTCATTAGTGAATTTCGCTTAAGTTTTCCATTTTCATTAAAGAAATATTTAATTCCCTCTACAAATGTATCAACTCTCAGTGCGGGATAGAGGTGGTACTTTATTATTAAGAAATAAAGCGTCTTTTAATTACAGCAATTTCTGTAACTTTTAACTTATCAAGTTTAACGTCATAGCATAAAGATAAATAACGAAACTAATCACAGTTTCTTCTGCACCGCCTGTGTAATCCAAACAGGTATAATCGTTTTATTGGCTCTGTGTAACCCCAAACACAACAGCAACTTGGAGACAGCAAAGATCACTAAAGAAGTTGGGGCTTCTCCAGGCTACTTTTATATTGTATTTTTGCTTTGCCAAGTTTACTCTGCCATCAATTCCTTAGTAGGCTGTCTTGTTCCGTGATATGGCTCCAAACCTCTCTAATATCGAACACTATTCTCTATTCTTTCTATGATTCATATAGAATTTTTGTTTCTAATTATTTATTGATATTTGTGTATGCGTTATTTCTTTCAAAAATCAGAACAATTTAGAATGGATGAGAAGCCGACGTCAAGTACGCAAGACCTTTCTCAGGATTTATCCAATTCAGTGTGCGTCCCTTAATATCGAGAGGTAGCATGCCAACTGTTTCTTTGAGTAATATTTGTACTTTTAGACAAGGGGACCGCTCTCATTTAATCCGCATTGACCGTCCCCGTCGGCTTCGGACGCTCCGTTTACCGTCATCTGCCCTCCACAGTTCGCATTACATCGCTGAGCCTTCTCCATGCACACCTTGCTCTGTTTTCTCTTTCGATCTTCCAAATAGCCCCGCTGTTATTAAAGGACGAATAAGGTATATTTTCAATAGTCCTTAAACACTGGGTATTCTATTCTGACCTCGCGATAAGCGACGGGATTATCTACAAAAAATCGAGCAGCTTTTGCGATATAAGGAAAAGTGTCAACCCATCTCAAAACTTGGATTATTGGTAGTGTTGCCAAATAGATGGTGTTAATTCACACTGATGACCAGGCTGCACCTTAGCTACGCCACACTTCAAAGTAGTAGTATTCTAAATTTAAAGATAAGTTAGAATTTAGTGTGGAATTTCACATTTTACTGCTGTTATTTGTATGACACTTTATGAAAAGAGACTTTCTGCTGTTTTTATCATAGGCTAAATTATTTGCATCTCCTTTACCACCTTCTATTGACTTGTTTTCTGTAGTATTCTATGAATGTTTGACTGACTTTATTATACTTGTAAATTTTTTTCTATATTTATTATAAATATATGAAAGGTACTGACTTCTTAGGGTAAAAATTAAAAGATGTTTTTGGTAAAAAAATTTCCAATTTAGCCACATTCCATACAATCCGTAAAATGAGAAATTCCATGGCCGAATTTGTTCTTAGATTTGGAATATCCAACTTTGAAAAATGATTCTAGTACAGTCTGGGACACCAACGTACATTAGCGTCTCTTTATTTCATGGTTCCACTGTAATTTTATTATAGGAAATTAATAAACAATAAGCACAGGCATTAATCCACATTGCGATAATGAAGCTATAGCTTCCACGGCTTATGATCTACAGTTTTAGGGTGGGGACATATTAGATCCGTTTTTCGAGAATGTCTACCGGTTCACGTACGGCGGACGTAAGAACGTATCTATGCTCTAACATCCGGTGAAATATCTGTCTAAATCTCCAATTACCAAAACAAGGTGATCGCTGGAAACAAAGGGATACAACGATTATTGATTAGCCATAATAGATATTCAATACACCATAAAATTTCGAAACCATTTCGAAGGAAGTAAATATCCCTAGTGGGATAGATATAGTCTCTGATTCCTTGTTCCGCTCTATTTGAAAGAGGTTGATACTAATGACTGTTTTTTTTCAGATATTCTCGTTCAACAAGTCAAATGGATGAGGAATACGAGCCGACACCACGAAGCATATTTTCTTTCGAATTTCCATTCTCTTTTGGTTCTCCAAAAACTCCACGAACTCCTCGAACACCACAAACACCAAAATCTCCAAGAACTCCAAAAACGCCGCGGTATACTGATCTCCCTACGATCGAAGAATCCAGGCATTCATTCAGGTGTGTAGTTAGTTATGCAATAAAAATATGTTCTATTTGTGGGTTTTGTTAGTTTTTTGTTTAAAGCTTCACTGTCTCAGTAAGAGAACAGTTAGACGCAGAGGAATCTTCAAAATCAGAAGAAAGAAAAACTGATTGGAAGTCAATTCGACTTATTATGATCGTTATTTTGCTAACAAGAATCCAATTCACCGTATACTTCGCATCACTTTGGCCATTTTTACAGGAGGTGGTTTTATTGTACTAATAAGCAGATTGGATAGAAAATTCAATATAAGATACTATTCAAAGAAGTGTGGCTGTTGCAGATAGATTCAGAAGCCACAACACAGCATTTTGCTTGGATAAATGCGGCCTACAGTATAGGAATAGCGACATCTGCTCCGCTTTTTGGATATTGGTCTAATAAGGTTAGCAAATCGATAACAGTTTTTTAAAAAATAGGAGGAGGAATATTTTAGTCACTGTCATCCTTTTTATAGATTGGTTGTATTCGCATCCCTTCGATGACTTCTATGGTGCTTATGGTTATTATGAACTCAATGTTCATGTTTGTTCACGTAGTTCCCGGATACGGTAGATATGCCATGGGTGTTGCGAGGATGTTAGCAGGTGTAGCAGCAGGTGTGGTAGCGAAGAACAAAAGTTGGAAAGTTATTTAACAGGGATATTAAGAAGAAGCTACTTATTGATCGATCAATGTGGAAAAATACTATTAATATGTTGAAACAATTTTTATGGTACTCATTGTTATTAAAGGAGGAAATTCACTTCTTCCTACTTATTGGACATATGCTGCTGTTCCTGAAGATCGCTCAACTGCTGCTGCACTCTTTGATGGAGCATTCTGCTTGGGTATAGCATTGGGACCAGGTATATTATCGCTATAACTCAATTTTATCTTGATAACAGGTGCTGAAGGCATAGAACTACCAATTACAGGGTTTCAGCTTCTATTTTCTCCACTAGGCTATCCGGGAACAACTCTCAGGTTTCTGCAGATTAATATGTATACGACTCCAGCAATTGTGGCGAATACTCTGGTGTTATTTACTTTTATTCTCATGTTGTTTTTCTTTAAAGAGCAACCAATGTATAGGGAACAAAAGAGGGGATCAACTGGTAGTACAGGTATGAGAATTGTCGAATAACTAACTAATTTACTTTTTTTTAAATTGGCTACTTACTTCCGTGGTTGTGACTTTATGTAGTTCTTTTTCAGAATCTCATCTTTCTCGCTCCATGTTACCACCGTACGACGTTCTGGCTGTCATATTATGCATTTTTGCTAAGATGGTCCAAATGTTCATCTATGCGAATATGGAAATGTTAGTCGAGAAAAAGTAACAGAGAGTAAAAATGAAACTAGCATTGCTATTAGTGTTTAATGTATACCAGAAGACTTTGAGTTGTATTTTTGACTGTTCACCGTCAAAGTATTTAATATTGTGAATGGATTCTACAGGATCGGCTCCATGTACACGCAGCGAATGTTCAATCTATCTCGAACAGAGACAACGCAGTTTAATTCAGTGCTCGTCTCCTTGTCGGGGTTCATGGGGTTCTTTTTCCTGTTGACATATGTGTGGACAAAAGTTGGAAAAAGGTAGGATTCTAGGTAGAAGACGTTATTTTATACCGGATGTAAAAGTAATAATCATGTATATTAGATTAAATTTTTTTATTGAAGAATAGACAATCGTATCGGAGCCATTTTGGGCATTTTTATATGCGTTGGATTTCTTCTGTCTACATATTCCTGGTGGTTCTATACGGAAAATATTGAGAGTGAAGGTGCAGGATCTGAATTATGTATTATTTTACTAAAATCTAGGTAATTAGAGAGGTAATAAGTACAAATTGACAGAACTTTTTAGAGTGTTTGGACTCATGGTGTGCTTCAACTCCACGGATACCATGGTGGCTGTATTCTATAGCTTATATCATAGTTTTCGGAGTAGGATTCGCTATGATGAATGTACACCTCGCTGCGATGTATTCTCAGGTTTTTTAGTTCTTCATGTTCTCATATTATTTAGTGTTTTATAATATTAAAATTAAAAAAAAAAGATTTTTACACACTTTTGCTCAGGTCCTTGGACCTCGTAGACAAGGAACGATGCATGGTATAAACACCTTGATGGCTAGCTGCAGCCGCGTGCTTGGACCAGTAGCAGTGACGTGAGTAAAACCAATAAAGTTAAGATGAGATAGATTCTAAAAATGAGAAAAAGTGAGTAATTAAGAAAACTATATATTGAATGCAGATAATCATTATATAAAGACTAGATAAGTATAGCGCAGAATATACCACTTTCTTTCAGTGACTTATTTACCCAATATGGCCCTCGTTTTGTATGGATTTTCCAGCTGAGTACCTGGGTCTTTCTACTAATTCCTTTTGCGATATTCTACAGAAGATTAATCCCGCTACGCATTCCAGTCGATGAAGAAGATTTCGATAAGAGAAACTTGAACTAACCATAAAAATTTCACTTATCATATTTATACGGAGTTGCTCATTTTTACTAGTTGTTTTTAGGAAATCATAATTGTTCTTTTACACCAAGTTATGGAACATCTCAACTTTTCACGACTTATTTTCCTCAGTGACAGTGTATATACATATATAGATAACTTATAGCATTTCTTCATTAAATTTTGAAGTGAAGTATTACGAACGATGTTTATGTACTGTCTAAATACAAGTATTTACTTAAAAGAATACTTAGAAACTTTAGGAAGGGAGTATTTGTTGACTATGCATCATCATGGTACTATTTCTTTGATCTGCCAGTGAGTTGGGAGATTTTTTTGATCTACAGAAGAGCTGAGAATAAATAGCCACATGTTCACTTAAAGCGGGGGAGGCAGTTTAAAACGCTATCATCTCGGCTCTCATCTTCTGTGACCACTGTTTTCACTGATCGTAGTCTGCGTCTCTATGGTCAGTGTGATCTCTACTTCGGGTATATTTCTGTTTAGGCTCATTGGTGATGTGTTATCATGATGCCTGTGAACAATTGCCTGTGATTATTGGTCCTATACATTCTGTTTCTCTTACTGTCCCTGTCTCTTTTCATCTCAAAGCTCAATTCTGCTGCTAGAATTAGAACGCACTTTACTTCAAATAATGTTGGCCACCGATATTAAGCATACCTTAATCATTTCCACTGAACTCTATTGTTAGCAAGAATTACTTGTTTTCAGCCAGCAATTTTCGAGTTAAGCTTCCAAGACGACAAGTGATTTGCCTCAACTCATAAGCGAAAAACAAACAATTTATTCTGTTGCAGGTAAGTACGCAATTTTAAAGTTATAACATTACTGGTGACTTATATGACTTAAAACTGCGAGGGAACCGACACGAACTAATAATTCGTCCCCCATTCAAGTTGTTTCCGCATACCCGATTACAACATCTTTGTTTTCCTCCTACTTACCTCAATCGAGTGGGCGGAGACCGGCTGATCAGGTTGAAACCGGAAGACTACATGAACTTTCCAGGGAGATATCTATGCTTTTTCATAGACCAAACCCAACAAACCTTTTTTGTCTTTAAATACCCAGTAAAAACTCGGTCACTTTTAACTTACTAACTTCAGTCAGTGTGTCATCCAAGTATTATTGAATTTTTTAAAAGCTAATATTGGTCTGAATGCGTGAACGTGCAAATTATGTCTATGTAAAAGCTCTGGGAAATGAGATGTTTCAGTATTTTTTCGCTGATTACTTCTCTTGTCATTGTCATAGTATTTTCTCTCACAATCGTTTGGAGATATCAAAAAAGTAGCTTCTGCTGATTTTCGTTGTTTTTCTTCAGAGCTAAATAAACATATTTATAGAAAGATTAAATAGTAAAGTGGGATTAATGACTCAAGAGTGCGATATATGAGTGGAAATTGGGAAAGATATTTTTGTAATAACCACTATAAGGGAGGTTGGCTAGAGCGTTCGATAAAAGGCTCCAGATCTGTTTGGTGGATACAAAGTCGCAGATCTGTTTGGCTAAGTATCATTACGTCACTTATGTTTCGCCATTTGATCAAGGGTTTGCACACTTGAAAATTGACACAGTGCTATTAAATGACAAGTACAACACGTTTTACAGAGGAAAATTCCAGGTGAGACCAAATCTAGCAACTCGATTTAAATACTAGTTTTTCTCTCCTATTTAACATATTAGACCTTATTCAATTTAAGCCTAAAAGTGGCAGAATGTTTACTCGGTGAATCAATGTCAGTTGTTTTGTTCTTGATATGTCGCTATACGAAATCCGATCAATTTTTCGTAATATCAACACTTCCAATCAGTTGTTATGCAGAAAACCTGTCCTCGAATCCGCGAAGGCATTGCTCAGGTTCTCGAAGGATAAGAATTGGCAGCAACTAGTTAAAGAACAAGTCGAAGAGAGTAAAGCGAAGCCATATTGTGAGAGGTGTGACCAGTAAATATACATATATATGTATAAAAGTGGAAAAAATATGTAGATGATATTATAGATTATCGACAAAGGAAATTGAAAAAAGTCCAATGTCATACAGAGACATTTACCGCGTAAATAGGAGCCGATCCGTCGACCTCAGCTTCCTTTCTCGGTACGACAAAATCTAATCATTGCCTAAAGGGTGAAGAGGGTTGGTGATTACTTGTAACTATGACAGTTTAGGCTGTTAGTAAAACAAATTTAATAACAAATACATCTCTTTTAAGGGAAAAGTATCTCTCCCGATGGTCTCGGGAGAACACTCCCACGGACTGTTTGGAGAGGTACACGAGGAACGTTCGTAGAAGTTACACCCCTGTTCGGGAAGTTAGTGGAATAGAGGTGGTTATTCTTAATAATCTTGAATGCTTGTTATCCCTAGAAAAGTGAATATTCCATTGCCACTCGACGGGTGTTTTGTTAACCTTCACACTAAAACGTCCGTTTCCAACCAACACTTGTTTGTAATAATAACCATATATCCTTTGTAGAATTACATGAGATATTTCTATGAACAGTAAAATCCTCATAAGCCGCTACCGTAATTAGACCATCATGAAGGTCCCTAACATATATCATGTTATAAGTAGAAAATATATCAACCTTTTTTCCTAAAGGGCTAAACTACTTCCAACAGTCAACTAATACATTTTTTTTTCGAGATAACAGCTTTCAGGTACTTCCTATAGTTTCACGGAATTAATTCAATGTCGTTTTTGAAATGACTAATTTCGTACTGAAGCTCATCATGTCCTCATTTTAATACTTTTGTTTGAAAAAGTCGGATTCTTGACTAATTAGTAGTTCTTTTTCCCAAACGCGTTTCGAAGTATCTGATCCTTCACAACAAAGACATGTATGAATAAAAATTGTATTGAATTTTAAGTGAGGATGTTGTTGATCATTCTTTCGGCTCGAAAGTTGTCAGGGCGCGTGATTTGCCATGTGTTATGTCACAGCTTTCCCTTTTATTATTCTTTTATTGATTAGTAAACTCTAAATCCTCGGTTCCGTAATGAGAAAGGTATATCTGTTAAACAACTAAGTTTTCACTTACGCTGATGAAGTATTTGTATGTTAAAATTAATTACTTTAGTGGTCAATTTGCCACGGTGTATACTCAGGTTACTCGAAGGTAGGTGGCCATCTAGATACGGTAGATTAAATACTTATAATTCAGAATATTAACATAAGTAGATGTCTATAAATAACATAGTCAGCGATTTTTCTTCAAATTCATCTATTGTGCAGTTTTTGTAGAGAGTGGAAGACTCCCGCCATCCACTGACGTCTCATCGCGCTCGTACTCCTTTAGCCATGGTGACAGCACCGTATCACACTAATATTCATTACCGATCGGAGGAACAACCATTTAGAAAATATGATGTCTTTGGACTTAGGACCTGGAGTTATCCTATTTACAAGTCAGTAATATTACATTAAAGCTTCGCTACCACCTAGTAGAGCTCCTAAATACCACAGGTTCAACAATGTATTTGTATTGAATATTTTAAACGACACCAATGATCCTATGGCTAGTTGTCCAAATTATTTTTTTAAACATTGAAACGTAATTCTGAGAACTAGCAAAATTATGAAGCGAGTTTCTATGTTGAAGTCATTTTAACCAAAACAAATGAAATAAGTTTCTACGCCACAGACTATTGAAGCTTTACTTCATATTAGAAATATAGGTGTGGAAAAGCTGAAAATTTCTATTATCAGCAAACTTTTTGTGGTACTTTGACTCAAATTTATTCTTCCACATTTGCTAAAGTCTAGGTTTAATTTACTACTGCACAAGTTTCTATTGGACTCGGTTAATTTATCCCTTTTTCAAAAGAAAAAAAGGGGCTTCGCAATTTTTGATAGAAGCACCTCGAAGTGTAGCTTTTTAATAATTTTACCAACAGCGAATAAAAGAATGTAAGATGAAAATGTTGTGGCTTGTTTTACTAATGTTTATCATTGTCTATTAAAGATTATTATAGATATATTTACGGACGTGATCATGATTACCGCCGTCCGTACTCCTTCACAAGGCTGTACGGGACAACTCCTCTCTACACTCCTCCTCAAATGACGGCTGAATGCCAACCCATAACCACCAGAAGAGGGTTAGTTAGTTTAATATGGAATTCTTTGACACTCATTTTCAGAAATTTATTACAGGTATTCTGGCTATTCATACTTGGCTAATGAAACAAACTATGATATCGCCAGTCAGCCAAGAAGCTTGAAAAACTACATGTATACGAGAACATATTTAGGAACAAGGTATTTTTTGAACTAATAGTAATTTATTGGTGAATATGTAATTTCGACATTGTAAGTTTTAAAACTTCGAGAGTTATAATGGCCATGCCAAAAAGCGATGAACACGAAATAACAGAACGAAATTCTAAAAATGTAGGCGTCTAAAATAAGAATGATAGTATAGTAGGGATTTGGACTATAAACAGAAATAAGAAGAAATGACAACTACCTAGGTTGACACCGTTGTTTACGTCTATTTAAATGACTAAACACCCATTTCTTTACATTCAGCCCTTCACCATGGTACTATTCTTACTATGGGAACAGCGGTCTTCGGCACTTCAATAGCTATCGGCCAAACATCTACACTCCAAAAACGGCGATATGGACACGCTACTACTGAGTCTGCTTCTCCAAGCACAATTATCCACTAAACGCCTCTAATCATATATCTACGTACTTTTGTATTTTATATTTATATATTTTAGCTTGTATTCAATTTTCGTTTTGCTTTTTTTCACGTGCTTCATAGTCCATTAATTGCAAGGACTATGTATTTCGCTTTTATGGTACTAGTTCAGACTTGAAAACAAGTCGCTGGCCTCCTTCTTCTGCCATCTCCTTCCTGCACATGCTATTTGCTCTAATTGTTCTTGTGTCATTTTCTGGCTAATGAGACAGAAAGTGAAGAGAAGGATCTAGTCTAGCTCACTTATATCACTGACCATATAAATCAATATGTACATAGAACTCGAAATGCGATCGACTTCTGCTTAGGTTTTAATCTGACACTTATGTTATCTGGGTAGAATAAAGTTTACAGCAAATTCAAGGTAGTGCTTTTTGGCGTTGAATTTAAATGAGTTCACTCATTTTTATGTCTTCATAGTGCTTATACTATTATATTTCGGAACCTAGGTGACTTCTGCAACTGATAGCTAGTTGTCAGACAGCCTGTTTTTCTAAAAAACCAGTGATAACCAATATTTCAGCTAGAAACCAGAAGTCCATTCTAGACGGATGTATATCCTATTTAAAAGAAGTTGTATTCTGGGTAAGAGTGTAATATATAACTAGAAAATTGTATTTAAGGTAACACAAATACATGTAACTATAATTAGGTTACTATTTGAGTATATATTTTCAAATCATAGCAAGAAAATCTTGAGTTAAAAGTGCGAGGTTTGTGAAATTATAATAGCAGTTTAATCTGCGCACAGAAAGAAGACGCAAGCATATAGGAAAACAGGAAAAAACAAGCGTAAGTCTTATTTTCTAACTACAGCTTCGAACGGTATCTCGTTGACGACCAGTTGGAAGACTTCAGGTCTGCTGTAGTGACCCACACTATCTAAATCCATTTTGGCGCAAGTGATTTGTGAGAGATTGATAGATAAATATCTATAATTGATTATATTTATTGCTTGTCACTTTGTTACAAATTATTCTTTCTTTTAATTTTTACCGAACTCACTTTATCATTTCTCCACTATAGTCAGGCTCAATAAGTATGGTACCTAGAGGATCAACCGCACAAGAGCCACCACGAATCAGAATCTAGAAGAAAGAGAGAAGTGGTGACGAAGACAAGATAAGGTGGGTAGAACAGTTTTAGAGAATAAAAGGCTTAAAGAAATCACATTACTATGCAATAAAAATAATAGGCGCGAAATATCATAGTGAAATTAAACAGAACTAGGAAAAACCTTATTGTTAGCTTTTTCTCTCATGTGGTGCCCTCTTGGATAATCGGAAGATGTGAGGAATTGGCAAGCAGAAATGACGAAGCATCTAAGTTATTTAGATGAAATAGAATTGTAGATAATCTACTAGAAGTTTAATGAGTAGCATTATGAACTGTCAAATTATCGAGATATTTTTCAACTCATTTTTCACCTTCCTTCTAGAGCAATTGTTCTCATAGTAGACAACCATACTTCGCGATCATCTACAGTTGGTGCCATATAGAGCTCGATCCCTTTTAAAAATCACTTCATACTTTACTTCCTCATTATTTAACTCTATGTGAGATAAAGCAAACCTTTACTATATAAGGCTACACGATACATCGGCATATAGTTCTCCCAGCAGATAGCTGCTCCCATTTTTCCGAGTGGTGAATCAAAGACCTAAATGAAAGAACGGATCTACGACTACTGAGAATATCAATGTCCAGTCGAATGTATTTGCAGTTAATTCGGTTGTCGTTATTCTTGTTTTACCGGCATAGTCGATCCATCACCGCAACCCCATACGCATCTTTCAAGTGCCGTAGGCATTAGTTTTCTGTGTTTACCAAGGTAACCAGAAGGAGAGTAAAAAAATACCTAAATTTGAAGAATATTAAATGAAAATTAAACGATAAATAACAAAAAGAAAAAAATACTGTTTCTCATACCGAGCAGTACAAGGTTCGTCCTTGCCTCTCAATAACTCCTACGACAAGAGTTACATTATGTACTTGAGCAATCTCTGCCATTCTTTTGGACTCATTGCCATTTTCTTCAATAGCAGAGTTGAAATACCTTAAATTTGTTATCGGAGATGACAAATAGTTGATATGGTACAGAACATTAGCAACAGACTTTTAAACTGTTTAGTTGGTGTTCCAACATTAGCTAGAAAGAAAAGTACTTCACTTGTTAAACTCTTCTCTTCCTTCATACGATCTATTGCCCAAAACAATGCCAAAATCAAGACCTTTTGGATAGCCACCAACGAATGCCTCTGAGCAATAAGCAATGTTTTGATCTTCCCGTCATCCTGTTTACTCTTTCTTTCTATTTTCATACGTTATTTTTTACCAGGAAAAAGTACGAGGCGGGCTCCTTTTCCGGCAGCCTCAGCAACCAGTGTTTGAAGCTTATCCAGTGTAGCAGGGGTATCATAGATGACCGATCCTGCTTGAACAATGGCAATCATCGCTCTAAAATTCTTGTCACTGATAAAGTAAAGGTACTACAAACTATACTTTATACTACCTTCTAACGTGAAACCAAAAACGTGGCAAACAATTGATTTAGAAGGAAATCATTCTTCTACATTAAAAACTCGTTAAAAGATACAAAATAAGAAAACTTATAAGCCCATTTAAAAGTGGACTAAGAAATAAGACTAAGTGAACATTTATAGTAAACGGTGTACGTGAGAAACATGAAAACAGCTGATGCAATCGGACTACTTAAAGAAAAGGAAAGGTCAAAGAGAAGAGAAGTCCAAAGGTTTATTTAGGACTCATTTCTAGAAAACCACCTGATGTAAATGTAATTGAAAATAACTGTGTTATTTTTATTTACATTAACCATAGTATAGCTAAACATATGTATCAACTTAAACAGCAAGTAGTTCAAGCGCTGGCAATGAAATTAAAAAATATTTAAACTAAAATACCATTTTTTTCATTGTAAGGATAGAGAGAAGCTTTATATTTAAAACTTTAACCTTTTTTTCTATTCTTCTATTCCTAGAAGGAAAGGTAATACTCGGTAATACTGCTCTAGGTGAGCAGTTTTCATCAGCAGCCGGCTTTCTTATTTGTCAGTTCCAAGTGTCGGATAAAGTGTTATTGAACAATGATCAAAGTGAAGTTTGCGAACGAGATTCAATTTTCCACAATTCATCTACTGATACATGCGTCATCTGTGTTCAAATCGCTAATTGCACCAATGTGATGATGGCCACCAATATCTGTGTCATCAGTGATTAATCAGTGGGACATCCAGTGGCCATGGCGATCGGAAAAACTCATTGCTGATATAAGAGAGTCGTTGTTGTCTATTAACCTATATATTGTTACTGAAGACAGTAATTCCTGTAACCAACATACCGTTGGTATTACTGGGAAGCGACTTAACAAGAACAAAATTCTTTATTGTTAATTAGAACATTAGTTGTTAAAGAAGCGTTTGGGTAGAGCTTTTAGGGCAGAACAAAAGAACTTGCATTATGTACGCTGCGAGAACAACAGTCTCCTAAGAGTTACAGCTGTAGGAAATCTCAAAGTTTTTTGCATGGAAATGGAAAGCAGTTATGCTAATATTGGGCCGGTAATCTGAGATCAGTGTTTTCTGATTTTCTTCAAAAGGTAATAATTTATTCCATAAGAAAAGCACTACGTTAATTTCCAATGACTGAACCAACAAGCGATTGCCGGAAGTTCACTCAAAGAAAGAGGACATCAAGTGCCAGTGTACCAATTGATGTTGGAGGCACAGACCAAAACCATATCAACATCTGCCTAGTTTGCATGGTATAAACTGAACAGTGGTGATAATAACAAGTTTAATGCTGATTAAATAGATGGCGTCATTCTAAATGATTAGACTCAGTGCTTGACGACTCTGCTAAGACCAAAGTTTAATTTGACTAGGATACAGCCGAATGGATTCGTCGTTGAGACCAGTACAGTTTTTTCCTCCCTGAGACGATATGAGACCAATCAGTTTCGGTCTACGGGAGATCAAAAGCAAGCACCCGCAGAAACCCTTCACGGCGTGTCCGACCGTTTGGTAAGTTTTACAGTCCGGATGCGAAAGGTGCACGAGTCTTTTTATCAGGACGAGTTTATTTCCCCTTCTGCCTCTAACAAAAGATTGCTGCATTCGCAATCGCTTGGCGATGGTGTTATACGTGCCTTTGTATGACACATTTTGCTGCTCCAGAGACAGATCTATGACGTACAGCTAAATAGCATCTAGTGACAACTCTCCGTATCAACTCTAAAACAAGGGATTTCCTGCCACCCAGACCTATGTGAGGTACGGAAAGAGAAACTTATAAGGTCACCACAAGGTTTTTCATCTCTAAGCAACTTAAACTTATTATTATTAATAAACTAAATACATCAAAACATGTGCTATTAAATAACCGATTAGGGAAGTGTCTAGAGGTTAGCACAGAGGAGACGTTCGTCGTGTCCGCTGGAAGAACAGAGCGCATGAGAAGGTGGCAATAGGATTTAGAAGATCTCCTACTAAATACTTCGTTTCTACTAGAACCGTTTAAGGTGGGATTTCGACGTGATTGATGGATTTGTTGAGTTTTTCATGTCAATTAATCGATTCCATTTATCGATTCGCACTGTTCTAGTACTTTTTCATGTCACCATTTCGAATGTTAGCTTAGGTTTATTTTCATTTTGTGCAGAAATTCGAATTCATTACGTCGGATCAATCGCCAACTAAGAAAATACACGTCACGTCCCTTCTCCAATAGCAGCAAACTATAAACTACCGGAGGGCACACCGAATTCTACAGACACGTACAGCAAATTATCGATCGTCGTACCGGCCAGATTAAGAAGGGCGAGGCGAGAAATCTAGGATCTAGTGAAGAACTGTGGTTATCTGGCACTATCTTATGATGCCAAGGTAAGATGGTATTTCATCCCATATCCCATTGTTTCAATTGACTGGAGACGTTTGCCGCTCCCTTCGCACTTGATACAACGGCAACGAGCTAATCTGAATTCGCAATTTCCGTCCCTCATCCTCATAGTCTCCTTAGACAGTAATCTGCTACTTCTAGGTGTTCTCTTGTTGGATGCTCCACTCGCTTGTACCAATTCAGTTCTCAGCTAAACTTTTCGACGAACCACAAGCGATCTGGCCTCAATTCCAAATCATGTGAGTCTTTTTTGCATTTTCTCACGGTTTGCTTACACGTCTACATTTATCGCATTTTGCTAATTGAGGTCGTTCACAACTGATATCTCGTCTATCTTTTCCATTATTTTCTTCCTCGTCGTATACATTCATCTATATATATATATATATATATATATATATATATATATGGCTGGGAGATCGAGAAGATCAGAGCCCATAGTGAGGCCTGTCCATTGCACTTAGGGACGTGCTGTGACCTATGTGGCAGCGTCGAGTTGAAGTTAGCCAACAGCACATTTCGCGATTTTGGTGCTGGTGGTATGGGAGGAGGAGATTCAGGTGTAGTAGTGGCAGAGATTTTAATTTGCTATGCTAATTGTATTGATTTCCTCTACGCTACTCTCTTATATCAGCAATGAGTTTTTCCGATCGCCATGGCCACTGGATGTCCCACTGATTAATCACTGATGACACAGATATTGGTGGCCATCATCACATTGGTGCAATTAGCGATTTGAACACAGATGACGCAGCCGTGGAATTCGGTGAGTCGACTAAGGCCGTTTAAAAAAAATTGCTGAATAAATTGCAGAGATTTTTTGTCGATCTAAACCTAGTAAATAATCTCTATATTCAGCAGATGACTATTTTGAGTGGATGACATGACAGACAGGAGTGAAGATTTTGTCTGCTCTCTTCTTAAGCATCGGATTCTCGTCAGCAGACTGGCAACTTGGTCAACTAGTGGCAGCGGCAATGGTGGTAGTGGCGGCGGAACAGCATCAATCAGAACCGGTACGAATGCACAATTCATGTATTATTTCGTTGTTTGAACGACTCTTTGGTCAGCCTGCTACTCTAACCATTTATATCTATCTCTCGCTCTCTTCTGTTTCGCTCCGACTTTCGATACAAAATCGAGTCAATATTGAGATGACATATTTCAAGAATTGTGAATAGAAACGTTGATTAATGTTGTTCTCGAAATAACTCACACTCTTCTGTTCTTCTACAAAAGCGTCTTGCGGTTCTAGTTTCTGTGAGGTGTTTTGTTTTTTGCGGTTCTAGCCCTTTTACCAATAACCATCTTGGCGAAATTAGAGGGATCCATAGTGTTAAAACGAATATTTCGTTGTTTTCGCAATTACTTGTTTGTATATTTCGCTTGGAAAACAACTTTTGTCAATTTTTTACGCTTCTAGGGTATTGACACCTATAGGCTTCGCTGCTCCAGAGTCTTTTTGACATGTAGATGCTGTTGTCTGCAATTTAGGAGGAGGTGCCCATCAAAATTCGAACATCTTTAAGTTTCACCAAGCTTTGTTTATAAAATGATTAGTTCATGGCTATCACCCTGGTCACTAGCATGTTCAAGTTTGCAAAAAGAAGACCTCACGCTGCGGATTATTACAATTTCTAGGAGACTGTTGGCATAATATATTTAATAATCACAAAAAAATTAGACGATAGATGATGAGTAGATAATTTGAGTCACACTATGGCAGGGTGGCAGTAGACGTGCATTAGAAGTGTCAACGAGCAACCTAAGCTAGCCAGCGTAGTTGCAGCTGCGATGATCATATTCTAACATTCCTCAGGCTTGCCAGCCGACAATGCTGTTGCCTTCACAACACGGGAGTGTGGCGTAGCTTGCCGTCCTCTCCGCTTCCTCTCTTACACCGTTTCTCTCATACCAGTTTCCTTCTATTGGATGTCTATACTCGTTTAACTAAACTAACTGAATTGGGGTCTATTTTTATCAAGTAACCACATGCTTCACAGGTGCATAGAGTCTCACGAGAGAGTTTTTGATTAAAGCAGACAAATAGCGTTAACCGCACAAAATAATCAGCTGGCGACGTCTGTGAGCTGATCGGTGTTGGTATGCATCGTCGAGTGGTCGAGTTGTCCTCAGTTTTTCGGCAGCCGAGATTTCGCATTCGCGATTGTGCTACATGCTCTATAAAACTTCATACAAGAAAGTGCCAGAGGTGTGTTCAGGAATTTCGTCGTTTCGTGTTTGATAGTTCGGAGATGGCTGGAGACTGTGAAGTGGTTAAAGTAGACCATATAATTATGCCAAGAAAGGTAGCAGTGAAAACGGATGGTCGAGTTGAATGCTTGGTGCTTTGAGTTGGACAGATGTGTGATTCGCATCGGATTTAGTTTTTTTTTTGAAGTGCCAAAATAAACGTTGAAGTTTTCGTACTTGTCTCCCATCACTTAGTGCGTATTTTACTACCTCCTAAGTGATAGACGCCTCCAAACCTAGCTGACTCTCTTAAATTCGCCACACAAAAGTTATATTGACATCTCAGCCAAGAATATCGTCGATCATCTCACAAAGTTCACCTCGCAATTACTCTTTTCCTATTTTTCTGCACCTCTCTCTCTCTCTCTCNGAATAATATATCACTCCTGACCTTGATGATTTTTGCCGAGTTACTCCAGTGTGCCGTATCTTCTCAGCAAGCATACGACGTTCTTTTTCACACTCTTCGCTATTCTCTTTAAATTCGAGAGCGCTGGGCATCGTTTTTGAAGTGTGTTGCGCAATTAGAGTTATCGGCATAGTTCCCAATGTCCCCACTTCTGATTCTTCTTGATTGTGAACATCAGTCCGCCTCGGTGAAAGGGAGACGGGCGGGTTGCGGGCGAGAAGAACACGACTTGTCGCGCTGATGACCGCGATGCGACTGAAAGGACGCGTCAGCGACTTACTCATCTGAGCGGTTTCCAATAGGAGTAGCGAAGAGGATTCCCTCAGAGTAGGCGTGCCTTTATTTGTACAAGATATGTAAGTGTTAAGCTCCTCCAAGAGAAGGTGTTCTGCGAAGTGATGAACTATCTCTACCTGGCTAAACTCTGAATATCCATGTCTATAGTCATGTTTCGGTGGTGTATGGCGCTTGTTACACGTCTTTGAAAAAAACTCCACAGCTATATTGGCATCTCAGCCAAAACAATCGCCAAGTAGATCAAAAGATCCATTCCGCTCTTTGGTGTGCTAGTAGAACGCATTGATCTATTTCTTTTTTCTGTCAAAACTTGTACTGCGATGTCTGGAGAAGCTGATGTTCTTGTCCTAATTCGGGAAAATACAAGGTACACTAATATTTCCGTTGTGTAAAACTGATTAGTTATCCTAATATCCATGTTGCAGTGCTGGGAATTTGACTGATGTGGGAGAATGGGCAGCCCGTATTCGCCAGCACTTTTATTTGTGAGGAGACCGTTAAGCAGGTGAATCGTCTCCATAGCCCATTCTATCTGATATTTCTTTCTGCAAATTAGGTTCTGATCGGTTATTATGCGCAGTCTTTGGCCAGCGCTTTCGATCCACAACTGGTTTGCAAGTGCGGTGTACCAACTACAGAGTACTATTTTATAAAATATATACAATTATAAGGGCGACGTCTGGCTGCTGAGTACTGTTTTTCCGGAGACGCGGGCCTCTGGTTGTAAGCAAAGGCGCTCCTCTTAGTTGTGGTTTCGATTGCCTCAAACTTGGCCAATTAAGCTTTATTGCGTATGAGCCAATAAAAATTAAGCAACTATATTACAAAATGCGATATCACGACCATCAATAATAGCGAATACAATTTGACGAAGGTGTGAAGGGATCTAGGAGGATGTGTGGGTATTTTATGAGAAATATAGGACAAAGCTATATGGAAATATAGGCTTGGCTCTCTGGGGCTTACTGTCCTCCTGGATTCGGGCCGGCATATATGTGGCTTCTGAAGGTGTCCTTCTGGCTGGACCATAAGAAATCACGTCTGTTTTATTACGGTACCTGCAGCTAATATTGACCTAAGATACCGAGTCCGATGAATATCATTAACGATCTCATAGATTATATTATAATAGATGGGAATGTTGGAATGGATGGTGAGGAGTCGACTATAACAATTACCAAAGGATTTGCCCACTCTCTCTGTGACCTTCTAGAATCAGTCGAGAAGTTTCGGATTCCCTCGCGAAAAAAAGACATTCTTAGTAGGTGTTGATTTAGGTACTTTCAAGTGCAATCTGGGTGAGCATCGAGTGCACTACCTTATTAAGGCAATTTTTCAAGTTCATTTTGGGTTCCGTTATGAAACTAAGAATGGAAAAGTATTGTTGTTAGGTCTTTCTAGTGGCTAGTTTTAATGGTAGAATCTGTTGTGCGTCCGATGTTGGCTAAATGCTGAAGTCTAACTTCCAGGCGTTTATTGCTGGTGACAGCTGACGTGGACGATTCAGGAAAGACGACAAGAATGCTTGCCGGAGCAATACATTGGGGTCACTCAGCAAGGAGCGTATTTCACAAAAGAGCAAATTTTTGCTCCCTCGCCCACAGCTTCTTTCAAGGTGGGAAGTTTGCAAATGTTTAGAGAAGGTGGGAATCAGCATGAAAGCATGTGTGTTGCGTATATCAATCTTTCCCTGTTTTCTAAACATTTCTTTCTCGTTAGAAGAGGTTTCCTCTCATATTTCTTTCCAGTTAATTTTATAGCCAAATCTGTTGGCTAGAGAATAAGTCTCGTGAGTTACTACTGTAATTAATAATTCCCTAACACTACAATAGGTCGTGGTAACTNGAAAGAAATAGCCGAAAAGTTAAAAATTTGGCGTGTAGGAGGTCGGACATTCAGTGATGATTCCAGTTCTCCTTTAGGGGTGATCGCCGAGTACAGTTCTTACTTATTAAGGCAAGGTCTTAAATTCATTTGGGGTTCAGTTATGATTGATTCTTAGAGCAGCACGATAAGGTTAATCAGAAAAGCAATATAGGCGAAGTATTGCTGGAGAGAGAGNGGCACTTCATCACGACTGAGAACGCTGCAGGTGTGAATGTATTCGGGATCAGTGAATCGTTAACGTTGACTAGAGGAAGAAAGAGAAGGTTGGTTTACTTGGTTTTTTCAAAGTTCAGGTCTAAGGGTGAGAACTGTAGTGGTTCCTGTATTGGCAAAATATTATAAAATCTTCTTCAAGCTGGAACGTTTTTAAATCTTAACGAGAGGTTTGAATCTATCGGTTTTGGGGCGACTGGTGTTTGTGTCACGTCTTTGAAAAGAACTCATGATTGAGCTATGTTGATACTTTGCCAGTTTAAAAAAAGTTTAGATCTAAGGCCAGAGTCTCTGATTCGTTTGGACTCGAGTTTTGGCTGGCACCTTGATGTACTCATGTGCTCGCCGAATCGTGTCTATTTCAGGAAAGTGCTGTTTTTGTCAGCCGGGGTCCCGCTACGCTTTGTCATCTGGCTACTTTGATCTAGGACTGTGGATGCACCGCTTCGTAGCCCTCACTGAGGGAACTCTTCAAGAAAATATCGATTCGGTTCGGTGATATCGGTGAGAGCTATTTCACAATTGTAAACAACAAATAAATTCCAACTACTTCACTCACAAATGTTTATTATCAATTTAAAGCCACTAACATTACAATACCATAAATATAGCAAAAGAATAGGCCTAAATTTGGACTAATTATCCGAATTGTTCTCAGTTTTCCGCTTTTCCGGGAATTCCACACGTTTTATCGTCTGCCAGTGTCCCTCAACGTAGGCGAGCTTTTGCAAATATTGAATTAATGCCTCATCAAGAGGCACTTTTTGAGATTCTGTTTTTGAAGAAGGAAGAGGGCGAAGAATTTTTACATAAAAAATAGTCTCCTTCCCAATCGCTTTACTAAAGAAAATTCTTCGCACTCCATTCTGGCTCCTTTTTCGTCAAGTCTTCTCT
>JAJAVP010000387.1:0-35391 GCA_020740425.3 Heterorhabditis indica
ACAGTTGATTCACAGAAGGCAGACTCAGATGAAAGCCACGAGGCATGCCGTAGGGCAGCGCTGCCCAGCGGAGATGATTTGCCTCGATATAAGAGATGGTAGGCTCTCGTGTCTAGTCGTGTGTTGTTCTATTGTCTTTCCTGCCACGCGAGTCTTATTGTGTCTGTCGAGAGCGCACTTCTCTTAGTTGCAACGGTGATTACCTCAAACTTGGGTAATTAAACCTTTATTTAGAATAAAGAATAACGTTTAAGNATAACGTTTAAGTTTACAACATATATATGAAAAGTATTAAATATATGCGATACAATATTATACGACCATATCATATATTGTAATACAGTTAATCTACCATAAACAATAAGTAGAAAATATTAAAGCGGGGTAAAATCGTGTGTGAGGCGCTATGGCCTAGGATTACTGCCAGTGAAGGTTGGCTGGCTTATATACGGCTTCTCCAGTATAACAGTTCGGCTCGCTCTCGGTTGGTATTTTTGTCCTGCCACGCGGGTCTTATCGGTGTTGAGTCAGAACTGTTAGCGAAAGTCGCTATGGTCACACCATTGGAGTTTGAACCCATTTTAAACCTTTATTAATAACGAAAAACATAACAAATAACAATAAATGGCATACATATCCGTATCATATAATGTAAGGTAGCATTACGTAAAAGAGATAACATGTAACACGCAATTAGTGGTTGAGATATGGCAACCGCCTGGTAAATGAGAGATGGTATGACTGGTGGTTACACATGGTTCTGTATTAAGAGGCGGGCCTAACCTATTCANTTAAATCGTATAGTACATATTCAAATCTAAGGTTATAAGGATATAATCCGAGTTTAATAGTAATGGATCTCGGTTTATCTGGGTTGGCTCTAGTAAACCTAAAACAATTTGGATAGTGGATGATGGGAATCCACTATATCCAGACGTTCCCACAGCTGGATCCTTTGTCTTATTGAAATTGGTTTGAATAGAATTACAATAACGAACCGTACCTCTTTTCTAAGANGTCTAAGTCTAAGAAATATAAGAGAATAACTATGATTAACACTAAGAACCTACAACAGAGGTTTTGGATAGTGGAGAATCCACTATATGCATGCCCTGGGAATCTTCCATGAACAATCAAGATATGATCGGGACGATTACGTCTACATTGACCTCAGAGATGTACCTGTGAGTGCTTAGAACCATGTATGTCTTCTTCAACTATTATTCTTACTCCTATCACCTGAATTTAAATATTGGTGACTAGAGCACTGTCTGAAGTACTTATACTTTGTGCATTCTTTGAATACGTTTATTTATTTATAGCATAAACCAACACGTTATTGAATCTGTTGATAATCTAATGTTCGATTCCATGGGACTGTGAGTTAAAGTGTCAAGTTCCCCGGGTTTCGAGCTATTCGTGATTTTTCAAAGTCGGGTATTTCTCAGGATTCGGGGAATTGAGAGTTTCAGGATGTCAATTCCATCATAAACAAGATAATAATTTCAAAATGGGGAATGTGTCGAAGTTATTTGAAAAGCCTGCATTTTCTAGGAAATGTTGGACTGCAGACGTCACGTCGATGAATATGATCTTCGTTTTCAAGACGCTATTGATGTTGACCGTCTGACTCGAGATCTTCCGAATATAGTGAGAACTGGACCCTCTACCTGGAGTTTGACAGATACGAAAGGTCGAACCAAACACCTCCAGATAACTTCTAACCACTTTGAAGTCGGATTGAATGGTTAGGCGCTGTGATCATCTAGTTTTTGTGGTACTATTTTCTGTAAAATAAATTCTGTTCACAGCCATTTTTAAGTTATTGTCAGATCATAGAACAATTGACCACGGACGATCCAGCTGGTGGCTCTCTATTAATAAGTGATGAGATGAATTTTTGATGACAGCTACCAAGGATTAAGTGATTCGAAAATAGCTAACCGAACAGCAAAATACCTTAGTGAATAAAATCACAGTCGANGTAAGCTGGGACGTGAAAATTGTAAAATACTCTTTTAGATTTAGTAAAATTGTTGGCTGACGACATCCGTATTCATCGTGACTCCGCGCAGCGCTGCCTTTTGTGGTACTGTGCATCTTTTACATGTGGTTCTATCGAGCACTAAACGGTTTAGCTTCATGGTATTAAATCATTTTACTTGTTTTACAAACAAATCGATGTAAATGCGAACCACTAGAAGGCAAAGGTAAAATGTAAAAATTCTGAAATCAGATCTAAACAACAGCTCCCCAATTCACTGTGAGATTCTTCTGAGTCAGCAAAATTCACGAGGCTCATCTGAATTATAGAATATAAAAACGAAGACGGCACAATGGAAATAATGTAGTCGAAACTGAGACACCTAAACTACAGTCTAATCTACATCGGTATGAGAGAATAGTAAAAACGAGGAGCTGATGACTTTCGAGGCAAATCATCTCCGCTGGGCAGCGCTGCCCTACGGCATGCCTCGTGGCTTTCATCTGAGTCTGCCTTCTGTGAATCAACTGTGTTGATCTTATTGCCTAGCGGAAAGTGACAGGTTGGACAAAGCTCAAATCAAAATTCGTAAATTCCTTAAGGTTCGCCTACCAAGTGGGAACAGGCACACCGTAAGGTATACTCATACCGTTTCTACGTCTCTAACCCCTAAGCCTCGAAGAGGTGCACTAGGAATAGAGATGGTGATAAGCNAGGCTCAAATCAAAATTCGTTACTTCCTTAAGGTTAATAGTTCGCCTACCGAGTGGGAACAGACACACTATAAGGTATACTCATACCATTTCTACGTCTCTAACCCCTAAGCCTCGAAGAGGTGCACTAGGAATAGAAATGGTGATAAGCGGGTTTCCCAGCTTCTCATTTACCAACGTTTACATTTAGATGGCTCTAGTAGACTGTGTTCGGATATGGATTCTTAATATCTCTTATGAATGCTATCATTTAATTATCAACAATAGGATAGCATAAAAAATGGCATGGAAATAACCTAATATTAAGAACTAGTTTATTCATGCTCAATGCAATGCCAGTCGTTGTTACCGTCGAAGAGAGTCGTGTTTCCCATTGACCTTTCGGTTTAATGACCTAAACAACGAAGTAGCGAAAATGACTTGTTTCAGCATAATTATGTTGTGGAGAATCTGAACAGCCAGACACCCGTCAAGAAAGCGAATACCGAAGAGTAGTAAGGGAATACGTAGTAACGCGAAAGGCACCGCAACCTGGAAACTTCTGTATCTGAAAATAGCACTGAAATTCTCGATATTTTATGGCTCAAATCTTTCCATAAAAATATCCAGATCTACTGCTAAATTTTAGGAATAGACCAAGAAATCAAGTCTAATTATTTAGAACTTTCGAACATTCCGTAAGTACGCAGAATTCTTCATCAGACGCTAGAACTACCCTCTAGCCAGGTGTTTCTGGAAACAAAATTCGATGATCGTGTCTAACAGATGATTTCGCGAATGAAACTGAGAGAAAGATGGACCAGCTCCCATTTTAGTCTTCGTTTCGTTTATCTGTGTTTTTAAGTGTACATCTTATATATGGAATTGCCACACTTCCACATTGAATACCGCCTAAAGGAGTGCTCATTTTATTCTTGAAGATTCGTAATCGCGGTAATGAGCCTCGCAAATTTAGAGAAATATTTCTCAGGTAAACGAAAAANGAGTGCTCATTTTATTCCTGAAGATTCGTAATCGCGGTGATGATCTTCCCAGATTTAGAGACATAATTTACGAGGTAAACGGAAAAGCACTTTTTTACACTAACAATCATACATTTGTAGAAATTTTAATAGAACACTTTATTCATTAAAATATGCACCTTCAGAATCTACAACTCTTTCCAAACGACATACAAGATCTATCGTTCTGACGACCCTCCCTTTCTATAAAACTGGTTTCTGGATAAATATCACACTAAAGTATGAGCTTAGAACTTCCAAACTTGAATTATTATCAATAAGATAGCAAATGGATTACATACAGAGGAGTTAACCTTCTAAAATTCTTCACCCAATAACATCACAATAACGGGCAAAAAACATAAGTTATTGCATGTCCCGCATAGGTAGTTGCATAAATGGAGGTAAATATCTTCAATATTTTCATAGTACCGTTCGCTGTTCAAATGACATTTGCCAGGAGGTATTGCCACTCCCGCCCATACGTGAAGCTTCGCGAGATGTTTGGCACGAGGACGCAATCGACTGAAGTACTGTCCTTTGTGAGTGGAACATGACCGGCAGTTAGAGTCAACTTGGAACGTCGATTCATCCGTAAAAACAACGTCACTAAATTTTTGTCAATTTCCACCATTTGTTTGATGAGTTCTAATCAACTGACAACATTCAGTTGTAGATTGTTCTTCTTATTCTTCTTATATACAGCGTCATCTATATCTACATCGAACCGTCTCTTAATTGAATGCACAATTGCGCGGGGAAAACATAGACATCTCTGGATTATTCTAGTGATTAGAAGAACAGGAATTGTTCATAGTGAACTCAGGTTTTCTAATAAGACAGTCCAAGAGCAACTCCTTCGAAAAGCTGCGAAGAAAAAAGCAAGACAGTGCCGGGGATCTATTTCGATCAAGATCTAATATAGAGCTCTTGCAGAAAAGTTGCGACGAATCATCCGGAGCATCAACATCAGGTGATAAAGAATCATAATGCAGTCAATTGGTAAATCGAACTTTCGAAATAATATCGGAAATTATATTGCAATCGCAGTTCATTTTCAAATTAATTCGAGATAAAAAAAATGCCGATTTCCTGGTAATAAATTACCAATAATACTGTGCACGGACATGATCAAGTGAAGAAAAAAGTGACAAAAGTAGGTTTATATACCGTCCAGTAGGTCAAATAATGATCTACCCATTAGCCACGAAAATAATTTCGGAAGCGTCGACGTTCCAGCCAAGCATTTCAAAATCACTGCCAACGCTTAAATCGAGTCGTGTTCTAATTGTCTTAACATTGTAATCAGCAGAAATTTACTAGAGCCCTAAAATTGCTGTTTAGGAAGGAGGCAATTAAAATGCATCGTCCAGGTCAGGAATACTGTCCGGTAGATGACAAGTAGAACAGTCGTTTCAAATTTAGTTTGAATACAGAAATACGGTGTGCCCAGACGTGGATCTGGATTGCCTTATTTGAGGCGGCTACATAATATCTACGTAAATAATGGAACACATGTCTTGAACAATACATTTCACTGTAATCAGCCCATTATTATCATAGGTGTTGTTTCCGATTGGTTAAATTTGCGATATTTCTTTTACTGATTCTGGACAGACTGGAAGAGAAACAGGCGAGTTCTGAGGGGGAACTAGCACTCCAGTTGTCCTGAGTGCGAAGTCCCAGCCTACTATCCTTGCTGTTTCGCTATTCTGCAAATAACTTCTATGTTTAAATTGTTCTTAAACAAAATTATTGAGGTAACTTACCAAATGGAAGAAGTGTCTTTCATCCATGTTAGTTTTATTTGCAGGGTTCTTTCTTTGTAGGAATCCATCCCAAATCGAAAAGTCCACCAGTCTTTCTGGTTTCACTATGTCCTTCTCGCTCTTCAAAACTGCCGTTGCTCTCCTGCCTTGAAAAATTCATTTGAATTATACTGAATTAAAACAATCATAAAAGATCAAGGCACCTGTGAACTCGTATCCTTAACTTAAAGTCAACACAATAAGTTTTATATTATTATATTATTAATTAAATACTCAACTTTGGTCGTGGCTTACGTTTCATACCGGCATGTCTCGAAGTGGTTAATAAAAAAGCATATTTAAACCAGATTTGGGATGAGCACGAATTTTAATATAAAAGAGTAGCCATGGATTGTAGAAGCTGAAATAGGAGAAATAGTGTTAATTAAATATTAATCCACACCACAAGATAGCTGGCACTATCGGCTAATACTATTCGTAAAATACGTTCGAGGTGAATCATGTTTTATACTTCTTGGAGGGGCGTCTAATGCGGACTTCTTCTTTGTTAACTACTTTAAAACTCAACGACTGAAATGTCTCATTGTACGAGAGAGCTCATTCAATGGCTTCCTCTTTGTTCAGCCATAACGGTGTATGGCTGTGAACTGTACATAGCGGGTGGAATAGGTGGCATCGTCATAACCTCATTGTTGATTTCTTTTGCAAAACAACCTTTTAATTTGTGAAAACAGGCAATTGCATAGCCCAATGAAGCAACTCTCACGTTAGATGTAAACCTTAGAACTAAATGGCATTCATATACGTACACACAACGTAGCATAGAGAAATAATGGCAAGAACCCCAGTTGGCCTACAATATCAATCACTCATCCTGCGTAATTGACAGATCACCATACCTTCTTTCATGAGTAGCTTTATGCCAGCTGTCTAATTGGAACATTTCTTCGTCTGGTGAATGGATCTGCTTTTAGTGCCTTCCAAACCGTTGTTTCTGACACTGCTGGACACTACTGATTTCATCCAAGTTGATTACTATCCGATGCTATCATCGTGATTATTCTGTTTTCTTGTTTTCCCAGCTTCGATGGCCTTCTTCCATTCTTTTTGATTCCGCTTTTAACAGGATTTCTATGTGAAAGTTGGCGGCAACTTTCCCAGAGCAACCTGTTCTCTTCACGATCTCTGAATAATTCAATCCGGCTTTGAAAAAGGCCAGGGTTTTCTCTTTTTTGATATCGTTAAAAAGAGAACCAAAAATCGTTTTCTATTTCTGACAGTGATCCACAAAAAGGTACATTTGTACTGTAATATGTATTCTCGCATATCATAAGTGGGCTATAATTATGAAAGGGAAAAAAAGGAGATAAATTAGAGCATGTACAATTGGGAAAATAGAATTTCAACAATTATCATCAATATAGGCGCTATTTAATATTTCTGCTATTTAATAGTTAAGCTTAAATGATACATCGGAAGTTGTAGTATTCTAAAAATGAGTTAAGATAGCATGGAAATGTTTAAATACCAGGGAATACAAGAGTAAATGCTACCTACATTTCCACTGTGTAACTGCAAGTAGTCGAACGCAGCGCTCATTTGCTGCCCTCTGATTGGGCAGCTCTTTTTTTGCTACAGCGCAACGATCGAATTCCCTGAGAGGAAGTGAGAAGCGATAGTTGTTTTGTGAGATTAGCATTAAAATTGTAATGAATTTTATGTTTTTATCACTTTTACTATCATGTTTAAAATAATTTTGATATCCGTGATTCTTTTGTCAATTTTGGTTTAAATTCGGACTCAAATTAGTTCCCAGTTTAAAGGGAGTAGCGCGTATTTTAAGTTTCTATATTCATTAGTGCTGAGTATAACAGGTCACATATTGATGATGGTACTAATTAATTAATTAAGCGTAGAATCTAATATCAAGTTAATGCCGCTCGTTTTCTGTTTTAAAGAATTTCGCATTCTGTTACTTAAGATTTTTTTTCAGTAGGTAGATGTCATTGGAATTTGAATTAGATACAGAAATGCGGAAGGTAGATTCAAGTTTGGAAGAGGAAAATGAAGATGATGAATTTTATGAACCTACTCCAATTGAGAATATTCTATCGGAAAACACCTTATTTCCTGCTTGCCACTCGTCTTCCAACTCAGGGATAAATCTTTTGAAAAGTATTAAGGTAAGAGCATTTTGTAACGTATTCACTAATTGTTTTCAAAATAGAATACCTTAGTTATCCGTCTAAGATAAATGTTTAAATTATTCAGCGCGAACCGGAGGACTATTTAGAACTTGAGTGTAGTAGACGTGAGGATAATGGAGATATTACACCGTCTCCATCCCCCAGAATAAAGCATAAAAGGGAATGTGCAGAAGTAGCTAAGAAGAAAATTAAGTTAGAAATGCGACCAGGAGAGAAAGCTGATGAAAAGGAGGGTGGGAAGGTAATATTTTCTCCATTTTTAATGTTTAGTTTCTATTGATTTTATTAAAGACTTTTCTTTTAATTATTTTAGAGTGATGCCACTGATTCTCGCGAGGGTTCCTGTGAGCGTAGTGATTGCCCGCTACAAAAGACATGCTGCATTTCAACGGCATCAGGGTTAGGGAATCTAAAATAAATAATTTTTCTTTACATCAGCCACAATTGATTACTTTACTAGATGTTATTCAACGCGAACGGATGTCATAGGCAAGCACTATCATCACATCACTAAAGGAGAGCATGTGTGTACCATATGCTATGATGATTTATGGAAAGCGTCAGTTGACTTTTACTTGAGCAGTTTCTTTGTTTTTAAATCTCATTTTGGAGTTTTAGGGGTCATCAGTTTTACCAGCATTTCACTGACTGGAAGTTAGCGTGGTCATCTGAAAGCCGTTGTGCTCCTACTCTCAAGGGCTTTATTCAAGTAGTAGTTGTCATTTTTGGTAGAATAATTTTGCTGAAAATGAGACTACTAGTGTGCTTTGTTTTAGGATCAAATACTGCCATACTGGTTGCAGTGTACAATATGTCGCAAATTTCGTAATATAGGCATTGATTGTACTAGGGTGATTACCGTTGATGATATTAAGAAATTTAAGTGTGGTTTGTGTGATGAACCAGAAGAAAAGGTAATTCACAGTTTACCATAAGTTTATTTTCTTTCACTAGCAAACTTATTTTTGGATTGCTAATTTAAGATTTATTTAAAATTTAGTGTGCATCAGACGCTCGTGAGAATTCTTGGATATTGTCTGTTGCCACACCTCCTCTGTTACATAACTCACCTTCCCTTCATTATCTACGTGCTCATTACTTTTTTGATGAATTGGGAATGAGTCCAGTTGTGGCTAATTATAGTAATAATGCCGGTAGTAGTTTAATTAGTCATTTTTTAAATTTTAAATAAATTTAAAATAATATTGCAGAATGCGCTTCTAGCACTTTCATGTCTCCTTTCCACATACCGGAGCAACCCATGGCTTTCTGTGTTCGCCCAGATGTCATGGAATATGATGAAGTGGTGAGTATGACATATTTTATTTTAAAGAGATAGATTGTGTATATTATATCCCAAAAAGTGAACCGAAAATATGTACATTGTAGGCTGCCTTTCCTGAATACTCTGTTGAACCAGTTTTATATCTGGCTCTTCGTAATCTTATAGTCACTCTATGGAATTTAAACCCTTTCGTAAGTAAATTATTTCTGCTTATATTTAGTATTATTTGGAATCTGAAAAAGGTTTTTTTCAGCAATATCTTACTCTTGAGTACTGTTTGCCTTACCTTATTTGCCGTGGTCTTTCTCGTATTTGGTATATTCAAGAAATGAGGAGGATTTATGATTATTTGAGCATGAAGTGTATTATTAATTATGGAATACTTAATTTACCTAAGCCTGTAATACACAAAGGTGTTCGGGTAAGAGCGTAGGATTTTTGGTTCTATTATTAGTTAATTTATTGCTTCTTTTATTCCATCAATTAATTAATTATTTTCATTCATTAATATTATTTACAGCGTCCTCTCGAAGTCATTGTGGTAGGTGGCGGAATCAGCGGTTTAGCTGCAGCCCGCCAATTACGATCAATGGGAGCTTCAGTTAAAATTCTTGAAGCTAAGGGACGAATAGGTGGTAGAATGCAGGTAGAAATTACTTGAAGTAATTGTCGTAATATAGCTTGCTACTCAAATATTTGGTTATTAGTTTTTTGTAGTGGCTTTTTGACATAGAAACAAGTAGTTATTGTTAGATGTGCTAAACTCTCTATAGGATGACTGGAGTCTTGGTGTTGCCGTTGGATGCGGAGCACAACTAATCACGGGTATAATAAATAATCCCATTGTTCTCATGTGTGAGCAGGTACTAATTTTCTATCTACCATAAAATTCTTTTCATGGTTTGAATGAAATCAAGTGTTTTGTTCTCAGACTGGGGTTAGTTACCGTCCGCTTACCCGTGATTGTCCTATGGTAGATGCTGTTTTAGGAAAAGCTGTAGATGTCAAGGTAATCCTTTTTTTATCAAATAAATTTGTAAAACGCTTCTTTTTAAAATTAGATGTGGTAGTATCTTTCTCTTCTATATGTTTTCATTCAGTAGTTTTAGATATTTATTTTTATCTAAAATTAAAGGTTGATCGGATGGGAGAAGAACACTGGAATTGTATACAAGATATACTCGTTCATTGGAGGCTAACTGATAAAGGGCCAGATAGAAGTCTTATGAGTAAGTCATGGAATTAAAAATATCAGGAAAATTAGACAGACATGATATAATAACTCAGCGAAGAAGGGAAATTGTTTAACTGAATTTGATTAAACATAAGTACTAGGTTTTTCAAGCAGGTTATGGCGATTTATTATTTCATTCACTTTATAGTACTTTTCTTATGTAGTTTAAAAATTGTAGTTTAGGAAGAAGTATTTAGTATTGATTTTACTCAGCTTGAAATTCTCAATAATATTTAAAGAACACAACTTTTTTCTTTTTTCAAGCGATTTTATTATTTCATTTCTTATAGTTGTAATACATTATGTATAATTTTTACGTAACATTTCTTATCATTTCGCTGAATTTGCAGTCTTAAATTATTTGTTATTTGTTGTCGGAAGTTTTATCATAAGTGTATTCGTTGTGTAGACTATAATTCGTTTGTCATGTCTTATCTGTTATCATACTCAGCGAAGTGGCAAACACAATTACCAGTCTAACAAGGTCGTTTCGTTGCGGGTTGTGTTCGCGAACTTCATTTGCCCTGTAGTATTATTTTATCTTATGTATGACTGTTACGCCGTATGTAATATTTTGGCCAATGTACTACCCATTTTTATTCTCAATTTAATTTATTGTTATTAGCTATCCTAATAATTGATGTAATTCTCATTCGAAAACGCTAGCCTATTATTATATTATATTTTATAGAATGGGAATACCTCGATCAAGTATTCCATCACCTCGTAAAACGAAGAACAGGAATATTATGGGGATCAATCTTAACAAAGTACTTTCTTTTGAGGGGCTACCAATTATTGATCTGTCGTTAGTAGTTATTGTTTCAATCATTGGGACATATTTCACTCTGAACTTCATTCATGGCAATAATGGCCTTCCTTCTAGTGAGAAGGTTAGCTTGACTGATTTTTTCTTTTTTTTGTGTTCACTCCAGTTGTGCTTTACATTCAGTTGTTATTAATTGGATGATTTAGACTGTAGTCTACAATTCTTCGCAGTATTATCATGTTCGTCGATTAGCTGATGGGAGTAATGAGTTTAACCTCTTGGTTGTAACTGACCTTGATCATGACAGCAAATACATTGACAAGAAGAATACATGGCAAAGTGTCGTTAAAAAAGGGGTCCTTCGGCTTAAACCCGATAAAAGTTCTGCTCAAATAGAGTGGAAAGATAGTGAGGACTTCTCACTCACTACGTATGTATATATTTGAAAACATTTATATCAATCTTTATAGATGATCAGTCTTTATTTTTGTTTTTAGACAGATTGCTGCAGGTGGACGTGCTATGGAATTGTCTGATTTGTGTATCTTTGATGGTCGTCTTCTTACTGTAGATGACAGAACTGGAATTCTATACGAAATCAAAGATAATAAGGTACTATAGCCTGGAAGTAGTATAAATTTATTGCAGTTCTTGTGTGATACAAGCATGACCTAATTATAAAGTGATCTATACTCTTATTTTATCCAAATCACACTAAATAGTTTGTTTTTCTTCTTATTTTTCATTTATTATTTTTAATAATGCAGGCTATTCCGTGGTTACTTCTTATTGATGGTCCAGGAAATGTTACAAAAGGACTGAAAGCAGAATGGTTGACTGTGAAAAACGATCACCTTTATGTTGGAGGGTTAGGAAAAGTATGCATTTATTGTATTTAGCTATATAATGGCAAACAATTACAGGTAGTAAGTTTTAAATTTTAGGAGTGGACAACAACAACCGGTCAATATGTTAACGACAATCCAATGTGGGTGAAGATTGTATCCAGAAGTGGAGAGGTTCATAAGGATTAAAAAACAGTAAATACATGATTCTGCTAATTCTGTTTTAAACACTTACTTAGGTTAACCATGTTTCCTGGCGTGAGATATATGTAGCTGTGCGACGAGCAGCTGGGATTGAATCTCCTGGTTATATGATTCACGAGGCAGTTCAGTGGTCTAATATCCACAGAAAGTGGTTCTTCCTTCCACGAAGGGCTTCCAACGAGGTCTACACAGAAGAAGCTGATGAAAATAGGTGACTATGGTTATATTGATTAGGTATATTAGTTTAAAACCTCAAGTCGGCTCATTTATTAAATAATACGGTTGTTTCAGAGGTGCTAATATTCTAATAATTGCTAGCGAGGATCTAACATCATTTGAGGTGGTAACAGTTGGTGAAAAGGGTGACGGAGCACGTGGCTTTTCCGCCTTCCAATTCATTCCGGAAACAAATGACATGCTTATTATAGCATTAAAATCGGAAGAAAAAGACGGAAAACCAGTGGCTAGCTATTTATCAGTTTTCGATATTAAAGGCAATATTATATTAACCGATTCACCCCTAAACGACGCTCATAAATTTGAAGGAATTGCTTTTGTGTAAAAGATCTTGGTTATAGAATTTTATTATTATTATTATTAAACATACTTAATCCAAATTTTTGTGATATTATTAGGTCTTCGTAAGAATATTGATATTGATGTATGGTTTTTTAGGAAATAAATGTTTATTCACGTTTTTCAATCGGACATGTATAATTTTAACATTTATCCTCTCTATTTAAAGTAATGTTAAAATTATTCTTTTACAGATCAGATAAACATCGTCCACAAAAAGCTACTGAGTGCGAGTGGTATAAAGTGGGGAGATGCTGAGGAGCGTGCATTTCAGTTCCATCTAGGAAATGCTGAATTCAGTTGTGGAACAAAATTGGATGATGTTAGTTTTTTTTTTTAAATATGTCATTTATTTGAGAATTACTGAATTACTACCAGGTATCGTGGCGAAATTGGGATCAAAATGAAGCAGTTGATCAGTTCGCTGGAGCTCATGCACTGCTAACTGAGGGATCTTCGGAACTGGTTAAAAGAATAGGAGAAGGAACTGATATTAGGATGCATCATGAAGTGAATAGTTATAACACCCTCTCATATTCTCATCGAAATAGAACGTTATTTAGGTTGATCGTATTGATTGGAGTACTAACAGGAAGAAAATAATGGTACACTGTAAGAATGGCAAACGCTATACTGCCGATAAGGTTTGAGGAACAATTTGCGTGGATATAATGGAATTGTTTACCTTAAAAATTATAATTAATTAAAGGTCCTACTTGCTCTTCCTCTGGCCGTGTTGCAAAAAAAAGCAATTAAATTCAACCCCCAACTTCCAGAAAAAAAAGAGCAAGCCATGAAAGTCATTGGAGCTGGGTTAATTGAAAAAGTACTTAACTAGTTCATCTTTCTCCTTAAATAAGTTGTTGAAAAAAATTTATCTAGGTAGCAGTCCGTTTCCCACGTTGTTTCTGGTCTTCACTACTTAAGAAGGATGGCACACTTGATTACTTTAGCCATGTACCACACTCAAGTAGTGAGAGAGGGCTGTTCAATATGTTTTATGACTTTTCAAATAGGGTGAGATCCCGAGAAAAGCCATCATATTATTATCTCTTATTCTTAGCTTTCTTATTATAGGGATCTGTTGCGAAAAACCAACAGTACGTGCTTATGTCGTATGTTTGTGGTGATTCTGTTGATCTAGTAAACCGATTCAGTGATGTTGAAGTTGTGGCCCAGTTCGTTGATACTCTTAAGGACCTATTTCCAGATGAGGTAGAATTGAATTCCACTTTATCACATAGTTAGATAACTGTATTTCTGCTCTAAACAAAAAAATGTAATATTCATTTAATAGCTTACTTTTAACAATTACTCAGGTAATTCCTGACCCCGATGGATATGTGGTAACGCATTGGGGTCGTGACCCGCACATTGGTATGTCATATAGTTACGTGCGGGTAGGCGGTTCAGGAGAACATTATGACTTTCTTGCAGAATCTGTTAACGATAAGCTTTATTTCTGTGGAGAGGTACGCATAATTAATATTTCTTTTAATTAAAACTGCAGTTATTGTGGAACACGAATAAGTTAAATATTAAAGAACAATAGTAAATTGAGAAATACATGCCGTTTTAATGGATTACTTTTATTCTTTTAGTGCACAAATCGATTCTTTCCTCAAACCATGACAGGTGCATACATCAGTGGACTGCGAGAGGCGAGTAGGATTATTGAATCGTACAGGAATGAGGTGTGGATTGATTAAACAGTTGCAATCAGTAATCGACCATTTTCTTATGGTAGTATTTATAAGTAAACAATTTATTAGCTGATTTCTGAGATAAGCTCTTTTATAGTAGCATAACCTATTATTATTTTTCTGTTTTGATATATTTGAGGATATATTTAACTGTTTAGGACTAGATTTTACTTAGGTGCTTAAGTTATCATACACTTGCCCTAAATTACTGATGATTTTTTTTACTAATTAAATGATCTCATTTTTATTTATTTTATTCTTAATTTTCACAACAGAATATGAAGCTGTTATGAAGTGTTTGAGGTACTATATATGATAACATTCAATGTTTTATTGGTTTTAAAATGATTTATACGTATGTATATATATATATATATATATATATATAAGACCACTTAATATACAAACAATAAACTTATGAATGAGATTCAAAAAAATAGCACCAGCGCCGATATAACTAAGTGATATTCGATATTACATTAATTGGTTTTTTTCTCATAATGTAAAATTACTGGCTGAAGTGATAGTTACTTTTCGCAGATTTATAAAAGGTTTTCCGTATGTTTCAAAGGATATTGACAGATATATGCTTAGCACTGTCCGGCATTAAGCAATACCTTAAGGTTGTCCTGAGCAAATGCATCACTCCAGAAGGAGTCTTCATTGTCGTGCATACAGTATGCTCCTGATTCGTGGAAGCCGTTTGGACATTTTGAGACTGAAAATGCGTAATTTTACTATTACAGAGAACTGGAGTATTAATACAGGATAAATTAAAGGGCTTAATTTTTTGCGATTCCGAGAGAACTCGGCAGTGGGTCATCTCGTCAGATATCTCATGGTTACGACATGACGGGACCAATTAACCGACTGGAGTAGATCATCAATAGATAAATATTAAATGTAAAACATTCATTAATGTTTTAAGATGTCACAATGCACATACTTTTGAAGACTCAGAGTATTGTCATTCTTGCCGCCGGACCTCTTAGGCATTTCGGATTGCCTTCCTGCACCACTTATACCTAACGATAGGCTGACCGGGGTCCTCTTGGATGACTTCTCGATGTACTTCAGGAACATGGTTGTTACCTAATGGGACTTTTCATAGATATTTAGATCATAGTCAGAACTTCGATTCTAGGACTACCGATACTGTGGAAGGTTCCTAAACGTGACTAAAAGCTACCGTCCAGTGAAATGACAATCGCCAAAAGTTTGACAGCATCCATTGCCAACAGCAAGCTGGCGCCACGGTATATCCGTCCAGCCGAAGAACGGCGCTAGCAAGAAGTGCATGCCAAGATGAGGGACTTCTATCAGTACCTACTGCAACTTAATGGGGGTTTACCTGGTAACAGGAAAATTAATTCATTGAAACATGTCTACATGTCTGACGAAACCTATGGTCTAATGTGCTCTCTAGCTTGGTAAGTTACCAATTAAGGGGCGGTGCTTCAATCCGCCGAGTTCTCCGTAGACCATTTTTTGCTAGTTTATATTTTTCACATCTCAGCAAAACTGAGCACAAAAAATTTAGCAACTTTGCGACGAGCTATAATCTAATAATTTAGTCCACAACTGACAAATATTTTAGAATAACAGAATAATATATTGTAGATTGTATATAAGCACAACATTAGGTTTCAAATTGGTAAAAAGTTCGTGTTAAATTTAATAAACAGAAAAAGTAACTAACAACATCTTCCGTAAAGTAGTAGTCCATCTCTACACTGGCATTGTGCTACATTCTTGTCGCTTCTCTTCTTCTCGCAGTATGTGTTTAGACACCGTGCAGTGCATTCGTCATCCGTGGCACAACCATATTCTCCTGGCCATAGCTTCCTATATGTATTGAATTCACCAGTTTCAATTGATACCCTAAGCCATTTTGCCATTTCATAAGCCTCACATTCTGCACTCTCCATTTATGCACTTTTCGTTGGGCAAACAAGTGCTGTCTATATCGAAATTGAGGTCAGCAACATTTGCTAGACATTTCCGAACTGCTGCCACGTTGAAAAAAACTAAAATTAAATACCTAATTATTTTTATGTATTTTGAAATGAAAGTAGCTTTGGGCTGTTTCTTATACTACAAAATGTTTTTAAACTTCACCTAAGAAATTAATGTACAATTGAATTATAATTATCCAATTTACTAACGTGGTTGTTCAGTAATGTTCCCAGTTGGAGTAAATAACGGTCGGCGTCTTGCTGTTGATAAAAGAAACTTGCATGGCGATCCATATTGGTCACATCCATTCCGAGCCATCGTTAGAACAGTAGCTGGCATTTTTTGACAAGTCGCTCCATTTGAAGCGGCACCATTTGTACATGTACAAATTCCTTGAATACACTGTGAACAGGAAGAACTAAAACCATTGCATTGGCTAGAAGCTTGACAAGTAGAACCCGGTACTTGGTTAAACACGGTGACGGCTGAAAGGAAAACATGCACACAGATTATTAGAAATAGAGGCCAAAGAAGTAAGTTACCACTGGAACAACATGTCCCTAGTGTACAAGATGCTCCTGATGGGCATGCATTATTTGGAGAGCACTGGCATACAGCATTCGAGCGTGCTGGGCAAACTGGTTCCATCGATAGAAGACAGCAACCACCTGTTTTTAATTATTACTAAATAATTGAGTTAAAACATTATAAGTAATAGTAAATTCTTGAATTACCAAGAGGTGTACAACCATATCCAGGAGGACATTCAGCTCCTCTATTGCATCGATGAGCAGCTCGTCCCCCATTAGGACAACGAGGCAGTGGTTCTTGACAACATCCTCGACCTGGTAGAGAAATCTTTGCATGGAGTAAATAAGTAATGGAAGATTAATTATACCTTCGCATATATATCCAATAGGGCAGCTATTTCCCATTCCACAGATAGAGGAAGCAATGGATCCTGATACACACATGGGCATTGGACAACATACTCCATTTTCACATTGCTAAAATATTTGCTGTCAAGTAGCATATCGAAGTACGTTAAAAATAAAGGTTGGACTAAGTGCTCATTCTGTATCTCTGACGTTACTTACATGTCCAGGAGAGCAGCCAAGTCCCATTTGACATCTTTGCATTGCCTGAATTCCCGAAGGACATCGTGGGAGTGGACAGCACCCACCGTTGATACATTCAGAACCAGCAGAACAGGTAGAAGAACATAGTGATAAAGCAACAACGCCGAAAATATGTTATTTTTTAGAGTGATTAATTATTTATTTATCGGCAAGTATTAAAAGATAACCTTGTGAACATAGGGGCAAGGGACAACATCCTCCATTCATACATGCATGACCAGAAGGGCAGCAATTTGAGCAGCCAGTAGTACATCTTCAATAAACAGAAACAATCAGTAAATCAAATTTAACAAAAAGATAATAAAGTAAAAAATTCAAGTTTACCCACCTTTGTACTGATACAATATTATTGGGGCAGCTAGGTAAAGGACAACAGGCACCATTGGCGCATTCAACACCAAGCCTTCCACAATCAAGATTACGTGTACATATTCCTAAGCAAAGGAAACAAATGGCTCATTTTAATAGTTTTATATTGCAAAATTTATGTTGTAAATATACATGAAATGTAGCAAACCTAAAGAGATGACTCCATTGGGGCAACGAGGAAGAGTACAGCATAGACCTTCCATACAGCTGTACCCTGCCATGCAGTTATTTCCATTCCGACAGCGAGATAAAGCCTAGAAATGAGTAGGTTAATAATTCGCATAGTTTATATATTTTAGGACAAATGATTTTCTTAGTTAGCACCTGGATTCCAGTGGGACAAAACGGCATTGGACAACATCCACCATTAGAGCATTCCATCATAGGACCACATTCCTAGGATATACTGCATTTTATATATAATGGCTATAAGGTTTAAAATAGCTTACTGGGTCTACAGAGCATCTTCTATTTGATTGTTGGCCATTAGAACACACAGGTAGACGAATAGATTCTTGACAGCAACATGCCGTTTGTTTATAACACTGTCCTGATGCACATGTACTAGAGGAGCAGAAACCCGTTGCTGTCTCAAAGAGAGTTATGAATTATTGCTATCAGTTTTTTCAATTTATAAACCGTTTCTCTTTCTCTCACAGTAGTTTGCATTTCAACGGGAGCGGAAGCATGTCATAAAATTGTAAATAAAATTATAGGGAAATCAAATATTATTTTACCAAGTATCGGTTTTACATTTTTTACCATTTCACTTTATATATTTTACTACCATCAATTGATATAAAACCTACTTGTCCGCCTGGACATAACATAGGACAGCAGGCACCTTGATAACACCCACTCCCAGAAGGACAACCATTTGAACAAGGCTGACTTGCAGGAGAACCATCTAAACTTAGTAGTGAGTTTATTTTTACATATTGAATAGCTTAATTATATTTTTAGCCTTGGTACCAATGCGGTAATCTTACTAGGACAGAGTAATACAACATTGTGTACGAGGCCCGTAGAAGGCTGGTTGGATGATGGGCAGCACATGTTAATTTGCTGGTTGCATGAAGTACCCGATGGACAAGATCCACACGTCCCGATGGGTTGAGAAAAAGAATCGGGACAGAGTGCTAAACTATAATTTGTTAAAAACAATTCCAAATTGAAGTATTATATTCTAAATTTGGATTCCACTTACTTATCTCTACATTTTGCAACTGTTGGTGTTTTACTGGCACAGGACAACAGCCAATGCCTGGTGAACACGCTGAGTCTTAAATCATAAATTTGCATCAGATGGGCAAAAATGTGTGCATAAACTAGATACGTTGGTGCTTACAGTGGGGGCATGGCTCATTACAAGATGCGAGGGGAGGTACCATAGAGCCAGGGCAAACTAGAATTAACGAAGTCAATAACACAACAAAACGAAAGTTTAAGATTTAAAAATGTTTTTCGTTGCTTAAAAACTTACGCGGTGGTTGATTTTGAATTAAAATATTGTTGTTGATAACATTCGTCTGTTCGCAGCATACGTTCTGAGATAGATCATAATTTACTTTTAAAGAACGTCTACCAAACAAAAAAGTTTCCAATTCCAATTTAAAGGAAAAAGTAAAACTACACCTACATTTCATTTAACATTTTTTCTAGATATTAGTATCTTTTCTTGACTCTAAAATTTTTACTATTCCAGTTAAATACCTTTTTAATAATTATTTCTTAGAACTGTTAGCGTGTTTAATTACCTATGTAAAATGGTATTTTTGATAAAAATCCTTAAAAATTCATGATTATACAAGAAGATAATAGGAAAACAAACTGCCATACAATTGATAAAAGTTTATCACATCAATTAATTATGTATATAAATGCATGAATAAGGTACCTGTTTACAGGTAGAGATTCCTGGGCACGGATTAGGTACTTCCGCCTGAGCACAGCTGCAAATCGCCACCTGGTCGAATGAACAAAATGAAGAGTTCTGTACTGCCATTGGAATACAAAGGGAGGACGAGGCATCAAATACAGTGGAAGCAGCACATGGCATTCGAACCCATTCACCACAAGAGGCACTAAATTTTGTTAAAATATTCTCGAAATAATTAAATTAAGAGAATAAATAATAAGAGAAAGAATAAACCTCGCTGTTTGAGGCGAGCACTGAATGAAATAGGCATTGCTATGAGGATCAGGTTGAAGATAAGAAGACATCCAGTTACAAGGAGAACCCACGAGAAAATCACTATCCTTAGCTGAATGATAATAATATTTCTTATAGCTTTCCATTTATGATGTACAGACATACTTCATATAGTTCTATATAATTTTTTAAAAACATTTTAGATATAATTACTGTTTTAAAGTTTTTAGTATAATTTAGGGTGGTCATTCTCTGAATAAATAAACGGCCAAAAGAACACTTAGAGCGTCGGGTGAAACTCGAACATCCCTTGTGCAAACATGAAAAATCAAACAGTGCACAGAATATCAGAAATAAGAACTATAAGACTTCCATTTATAAACCTATACTTACAACGGCTAAAATATGTAAATTTTGTTAAAATCTACCTTGACAAGGAACTTTACAGCCAATGGATTGAGGATTCTGTGAGCAAATGGCTTGTTGTCTGCGGAGTGAATTCTTATCCACGCACTTTTGCTTTGATTCTTCAAATTCATAGGAAGCAGGACAGTCTCTGAGGTTCCACACGCCCAAATATTTTTCAGGTAAATGATAGGTTCCAATCTAAAGATCTAAAATCATGAGACTAAAAGGAAAAAAACATAAGCAATCTCATGATAATCGTACTTCATCATCTCCCAAGGCCGCACATTCGTAGAACTGACCGTTGTTCTCAGCAGAGCGTAAATACTCTACTGTCATACACACTCTACCTGATAGTGAGTCTCCATACACTGGAAAATAAATGAAAATAGTTTGATTCATCTAAGCCTATCAGTTTAAACTACAAGGTTTTACAAAGGCATGGGGGACTAGAGTATTTTTTGATCCATCTACTAAAGGTAGCCCGGTTGCCGTCTAAGCAAACATTAGTTTTTGAGATGGAGTCGGTGTACTGTTGAGATTATTGAAGAACAAGAAGATTGGATGGTCAGTGAAAAACAAAACTGAAAAGAATGAGTGGGAAGATGACATGCAAAGAAATACTGAACAAACATAATTTAATCACAGGATAAGAGATACTAAACAGTGTTAGTGCAAAGATTGACTTTTATTTAAAAACGGAAATACAAATAAATTTTTAGACTAAACGCTGATATATGTATTTATCAGGTCATATAGTAAGTAAATATTTTGGTCGAATATGAAACTTTACCTTATAAAGAGAATAAAACTATAGTAAATAAATAGTGATTATTTAAAAAGATAAAATTCTATTTGAGGCCAAATGTTGTTAATTATCCATGTACTAAAATTAAGAATTCATACAAAGAGGATGCAAGAAACTGACAAACCTATAGTAAGTAGGACAACGGTCTCCAGTAGAATCGCTTTCCCATTCATTGCTTGACCGGTCATCCCGCGCCCTCAAGGCTTATATAGCCAAACGAAAGACCGGTCCGGAATCACGTCACTTCAAGTTATCTGTTTTGATTATTTATAAGCTGCAGTTTAGATTTATGAGGCTTTTATTTCCTTAGGTAATATTTCCTTCCTATATATTGTAACTTTTATTCGCCTTCATTTTGTTGGTACTAAACAAATCTTTGCATAAATTAGTCAATAGCTAATCTAAATGATAATACAACGCAGTGGATATTGCAAGTTCACTACCTAATATTTGCCTACATATTTGTGTTGCCAATTCTGTCTGTTATTTTTCCCAGAAATCGGTTCTTTATTAACTTCTGAATTAGTCATCTGTTCTCAATGAGTGTCAAATGACAACGCATTCTTAATTAGACAAATGCTAATTAATTAAAAAATAATATACTACTTATTTTTGCCGTACACATTTTTAGCAGTATATATTACTCCATAATTAGACTATAATAAAAATGTAGATACTTTTTCTTGTTTTTTTATTGTGACTAACTAAGCAGCGGACGATTGAAGATAGCCATTTTCAAATAAATATTTTATCTCAGCAACAAAAGAGTCCAAAAGAAAAATATAGTATTTATAATGTGAAATAATTAAAATTTGAAATAGAGCATGCATACAGAGATTTTCAAATTCCGAAAGCAGTTTGCACAGCCGATAGAAAGTGGCAGGTGGTGACACTAACCTTTGTCATTACTGCGAGTTAGTCCACGTTGTGAATAGAATTCATATCACTGTAACTATTTTTTGTTCGATTATTTCTCTATGGTAACATATCTTTTCAATGTTCGCTTCTGAACACTTTGCTTCTCCATTATATTTAACGATGGCGTGGATACAACAAGGCAATACTACTTCTATTGAAAAATAATTACCTTATTTCACACTTTCCAACTTACGTAATTGGCAACTAGAGAAATGAGTAGTCAGACAATTTGAGTATAAACTGTAGCGATTCCAAGAACAAAATACTAAATAGGCTTGCAATTGAAAAAGTAGGAAGTAATTTTAAATAAAGTGGCGTTTTTAACTAATATTTATAATTTTTTAATTTCTTTTTATGTTATGAGGTCTCTCTGGTGACTGTGAGAATGCCACTTCACAGTCGCCTCCAAACAGCGCGAATGACCCCCAAACACTCAATTTGCGGTGTTCATTTCTAGTTCAGGTCTATTCATAGATCCTTGATGACGTTTCTTTTTATGAATAGTCTTTTCGCGGAAATATAACGCAACAAGCTTTAGAGATAGTTCTCAGATATGCGATATTGTTGCCGTTGACGAGCGTAAATGTTCCCTAACATTTTCTATATATACATTCGTCACTCATCGTCAAAGCCGAAAGCACCATAACTTGTCAGTTTGATAAGTTCTGAGGCTATCCACCTGGGTAATGAGGGATCGCAATCTCCCGTAGCAACAGGCGAACAATTGTCGGCCTCTTCGCCTGCAACTCGTTCGATATGCCTTAGAAACAAATGCTTACCACTTCCTACCTAAACTATGGTCACTAAGTAGATTACGGCCTATGTGTTAGATATTCTTAGTACATAGCTTTTGCCCTATTTTCTTCCAGCAATGTTTTAGAATTAACTAGTAAGCCATACTTTCAGTTTGATCCCACATCCTTCAATTTGGCCAAGCCAAGAGCCTTAAAATTACGATGACACAATAAGTAGTCTAAACGAATTAATATAAATACTAAGTGTGATTTAATTCATCTATCTTGTTATAGACTCATATTTTAGCACAATAGAATGAAAATGTAACGAAAAGCCGGTAAAAGTATCATATATTACTAATAATTCTGCTGAGAATTGCTAGGCACTCCATTGCTATCCTTTATCTTCACATCTTTGTGAGGAAGTCACTGCAGAAATATCCATCCTATTCTATTTCCTCAGTAGGCATCGCTGCAACTTCAATATTCACGCCATTGCGCCTTCCACTCGACTTCTGCATATAAAATACCAATCACCCAAAAGCGTTTTGAATTTAAATTGGATATAAATGATACTAAAGCGATTATAAATCTATTTTCAGATATAAATCTGTTTATAATTATCGTTGTTAGTTCAGAGCAAACTCAGCAGCACGTATTTTTCTAGTAATGTCATTGATGTGTTACGTGGAGATAACTGATGTAGAATGATGTTCAGTGACCTTGAAAACATTTGTCTTGTCCGACACCGGCGATCTACAAGGCGGCCTCTAGTTTCCTTTCGCGAGTGCATTATGTGCGGGCAAAATAGTAATAGACCTTTCGATAACTTTGCGGAAGGTTAAAAAACAGTCAATTCTTTTTTTTATTATTAAAACTTCCATAATTGAATACTTTACGATTTGCTTTTTATTCCACTGTATTTATGACTTTAGTATGATAAGAGAGGCGACTAGATATAGAGAAGTAGAATGTAGGAGAAAAAAGGGTATTGGAAGCAGTATTAATGCTAAGCAAAAATGCTTATTCTAAAACCAGTAATAATAGACTAGTGAATTCGAATCTCCATAGGCTTATTTTCTGATCCAAATAGGTGTTTAGTTACCACTACTTCTAATTTCTAGTTACAAGTGTATCAATGAATCGATGAAGCTCTGCAAATTTCGACTAAATTTCTGAATATTTTCCCGATATCCCTTAGTTATTCAAAAGTACAGTATATATCTTCATGCTTCCAAACCATCACAAGATATTCAAATAGCCATCACGATGTAATATTAGCAGCGTATGTCGCCTATTGAAATGGACAAGCTCATGTCTAGACTGGTTTACTTCTTTGTTAGAGAGAACAGTGAAACAGTGTATCAACTGAAGAGATGCAATGTTGAAGCAGCTGTAAGCAAGGGATCCAAATAGATATTTTGCAAATTGGATTTGAACCAGTCGCTCTTTTCAGCGTGGAGAGCGAGTTTCAGTAGGAAACATCAAGGTCTAAGGCCAATAACTCCAATTTCATCTTATTTTTTACTTTTTTGTTCCGCGCATTCTAGCAGAGTTCCATTTGAGTCAATTATAAAGACTTACGCTGCAAATTGTGATTTTATTGTTGTTGTGCTGATTTTTATAATGCAGGAAAAGTACCTAATGAATAGAACAGTAAAATTGGGCTATGGAAGGAAACTTACTTTTATATGCCATTTGTGTTATATTTGTGTCCGTCAAAAGCAGTGTGACTTGTTTCCGTCGGACTTCCACTCGTCGACCAGCATCGATCAATTGTTTTTCGCGTGGGAATCGGCTGTTTTGCCTCAGGCGTATTGTTATTTGTCGAGAAGCGAGCGGGTCAATTCCTCCCTGCGATCTCCTTTCCATTCTCCGTCTCCCTTTCCCTTAATTGGCAACGCTGAGCACGATTTCACATCCGTGAGATCTCTTGTTCACATAATTCAACGACTACTTAGACTTATCTAAGTTAGACATCTCATAATCTTAAATGTAATTAACAGTTTACCCATTAACGCTTTCAAGGTAATCTGGCCACCACAAAAAAGGAAATTGTTATCATGATTTGAAAATAAATGTGTATTGCTCGGTCTCACTTTTTAAATCTAAGCCTGTTTCAGGAAAGCATGTAGCATGAAAGTGCCATTTACATAAAATATAGTCGCGATGAATATTGATAAACACATGCGTGAATCGTTGTTGTCTTTTTAAGTTGAGGTTCGTCTAGTGCGACTGTCCTTTCGTTAACTACGAGATGTCAGCTGAGCTATGAATTGCGCATCTAGCAATTTCTAGTTGTTCAACTATCTCTGTTATTCTCTATATTACATCGTTTTTTCCGGTAAAAGCGTTTATTGTATATTTTCTATCTAATAGACAAAATATTTGAAAAATTCATGGCCATCGATGGATTCAAATTCCTAGTTTTCAATAGTTTATTTCATGTCAGTAGTTTGATCGTACTTTAATGTTTTAATTCACGGGAAAACAAGAGAAAAACTGAATGCGATGTTGATGTTCGGTCAGTCGTAATTTAAGTTGATAAATAGAAACCATGTGAGATGCAGCATGAGAAATTCCTTGTGATCAACAATTAGTTAACTGGATTACCTCACTACATTCCAGAGCTAAAGTGAAACATTATGGTATATTTCATAACTAAATAAAAAATCTCGGATTCCTCTAACCCAACTTTTATTTGATTTTACTCAATTTTGGATATCTCGGCGTTGCTATAATTATATTTGACAGCTGCCTGGTTCCCGTTAACTTTTTAAAATACTAATCTTTTCGTTACGCATTCCGTTCTTCCATCATTTTTTAAAAGAACTTCCGTCAACGGAGTATTAAATGCCTCACATTTATTCTTATTCTCCTCTATTGGGTCTGTTTGTTCTGTTTCAGCTTGTTTTCAAGGCCTCGTCCAAAAACCCACGATAGTGATAAATGAGGCCGTATTGCTAGCTCTCGGAGTGTTCGCAACATCTCTTTATTCTATTCCTTCATTGTTTACCACTGATGACGTTGCATCTGATGGCGTATGTGGGAACATACGAAGTGATAATCCATCAACATAATAACACATTGAGGTCATATGCACCTCCTGCGCTGAAGGGCAGTAGAGCAAATGTTGTTTTATCCTTACACTTTCCTAACTTTGCTTATTCTGATATATAGTTCAATCCAATTCTTCCTTTATTTTCTATATTCTCAATTAGAACTTTTCATCAACTAGTTAATTCCTTCAGGGTGGTGTTTTCCACCGAATAAGTCATTGTTTTTCGTGCTCGGATTAGCTCCTGCCTCTCAATGGCATCCAATATACGGCCATTATATTTATTGTGATCCGATTCGTGCAGTATCACTGACAATTTTTCCATCTTTTCCTACTATCCTCACCTTATTTTTATATAGCCGCTTTATGCGTTATCCTTCCATATTTCTCCCTTTTGTGGTGAGCGAATTGTTGTTTTCTCATGCATTTTTCTCAGTGCTTATTTACACCATAAGCGTAGTAGAACCGTCTTAAATTTATCGAAAGCAAGATTATGCCTTTTCAACAACTTAAATTGTACTTTCAAATGTATTAGAAGATATTACGTCATGACGTCTAGAATCAATATAGGCACGTATCGCTTTATTCAGTTATTCATTATTACTTATATCAAGTTAGCATTTCAACAATGAAAAAACCATATATTAGTTTATAAATAGATCAACAATTTTTACAAAAAATGTAAGATTAACGGGTTAAAATTAGCTACGACTACTTCTCCTTTTTTGACATTCTACGTTCACTTTCTTCACTAGTCTTTACTCTCTATATAAATACTTTCACACAATGCGAAAATAGAGAACTCGACAAAACAGTAAACAAATAAGCATCGCAGCCCGTTCCTTACTTCCAGGTCCACGTTTTCCTGTACCTTCAATTTTTTCGTTGTCTCCGTGGTTACCCGCTATGTTCAAACAGTTATTTGATTATTTTTCTGGTCGGAAAAAATCTGTTCTAATACACACATTAAATGCTCATCTTTTGCTTAATTATTAGGATACTGTATAATTAGCTAGACTGGACAATTCAGAAAAAGGATATAATTTTATTATAAAGAAATGTTATTATTGTGTAGAAATTACTATTTCTCTACCTGGAATCTTGATTAAAACTGATGATGTGTAATAATAATGATAATAAAACTAACAAAAATTTGGCTATTTATTTTCTATTATTATTGAATTGATTATCCAGATTTTTATAATTTGTTCCTTCCTTGTTACTAGTCTCTCTTTCCCTCCATTCGTTTCAGTTCAATACATCAATACATGTTGACATTACTGCATACCTGTCCTTTACCAACAAGTCTGTCTTCGTTCGTTTGTCCCAGTTGTGTTCCACCGCTCCTTATCGTATCCGAGTAATAATTTTGCACTATTGAGTGTCATTATTTTACAATTTCTGATCGTTGAAGTTCTGTCGTTGTTCAGAATGATTTGAATATTAGAGCATTGATTGTTAATATGAGTTACTGTTGCTTTCCAGCCTCCCTCTGATGGGAGAAATTAGGGCCAAATGCATGCTCAGTCTGCAGAACTCATGCGTTTGTGTTATGGTGAGAACTGTTCTCGCCGTGTTCTTTGTCCGCTACTGTTACGTAGATAATCGTTATTTAGGTTACTGTTACGCATTTAGCTACTTAAATAGATTCTATTTACTTTGATAGCCAGCTGTCTGATTTGCAGATGTACAGGTCGTATTACTTTCCACGAACTACACTAACCATATTAACTCCTAGTTTTTTCAATAATACAAAAAACATACCTACACATAAATGAAAGTCATCTACTAGCTTAAACGATAATGAAAATAATGAAAAACTGCATAACCATTATTTATAGTAATTAACGCAATCGAAATGATACGCACAAGTTATAAAATGCATTTTTGCAACTGATTTACGCATAATTTCGTTGCAAGACATAAAACAGTCAAGTAGTTACAGTATAGTATCTGAGAACACACACTGTTATAGTCCTAGTAGTAGCATAAAGCATAATGATAAATCGTGGAAGAAAGTTTAATTTGCAATCGCAGGTTTTCGAGGCCCTGGTCTTGACGCATAGTCTGGTGTTCTCAATCACCTGCGCAGTTCAAGGAGGTGATCGATATGATATCTATCACACCATATTGGCGGACGTCGTCCGATATGAATACCTCATTCCATTGATAGTTATACAAGTAAGGCATAATATTTTATTTCAAGGGAGTAAAAGAATTTTCTTATTATCATATACTTAAGACGGAATGTTAGTTATGAATGAAGGAAGGATAACAAAAAAGAAGTAGAATAATAAGGAGAAAGCCGGAGAGAGAGAGATGAGCAGCTGAAGGGTGGACCTTCAGGTAATGTGGCTGATGATGAACGTCGTTGCTTTGCTGGCTATCAAGTGCATTATCCCCTATCTCATGCTCCCCTACCTCACAGTGTCTGTTCTATCATTCTTCATCGCGTCTCTGTTGTTAGGAATTACGAGTGGGTTCAGCAGGCTATCCAAAAGTCATAACGATATTCCCAGTATGTAGTTATGTGTCCCGTTGCCTTTCAGTTGACCGAGTGATTCGTTCCTCGGACTGGGCGTGGCCTATTACTCTACTTCTTTTTCTCCTCTCCCTTTTTGCTCTCATGGAATTGTACTTTACCAGCCTTAAACTGGCCTGTTTTCGATTGCTGGTCAAACGAAAGAAGGTAGGCAGAAGCGATTTTTGCCCGGTACATTCAACTGGCTTGAAGTCTGTTAGAATAGCAATATAGATGGATCACCTGTAGTATCAGCGAATTAAAAAATATTATTTTTTCTAATGAGGCTAGCTAGCAATAACTGCTTAAGATGAGTAGTGATATCATGTTGAGCAACCAAAATCTGTCTAGCGGGAATTGAGAGGCACAAGTTTGACTATCGTATTTTCGCAGTGAGCTCTCTTCTGTTTTCTTATCCACAGGTTATCGTAAGTCTCTGTTTAAACTAGTCGACTTAGATGTCGACTTTAATAAATGACATTTTGCGTTTTCTACACTTATAATTCTAATCTTTAAATTTAAGAATTTAACAGAGAAGAGTGAAAGTGATCCAGAAGTGAGGTAGTTGTCCTTTAATTTAATCTAGGTAGATATTTTAGATTATATTTCCTAATTGAAAGTATTGTTTAAAATGAGATATTGCTTTATGGTTATTCTCAATATTCTTCAGGAAATATGGTGTCTGTTCATAGTAATAAGCTTGGAAGAAGTTTTCTTTAAGGATTTAATAAATTTTCAATACCATTTATTAAAAAAATGAATTATAGGCAGTACAGGGCACATCAGAGAAGCCAGCTGTAGCCGATTTCGATCCCTTCGATTCATTCTCCAGGCGTTCAACTGTTATCATATCCGATGATTTTCTTGAGTCACCGCCCAGATTTTGATCTCAACTCATATTATGGGTTAGTTGTTACTGTAATAGAAATGCAGGTAAACAACATGGAAAACGCTTTTATAGTTGCATTAATGGCATAGCGGGTTAGGGGACGTACCTGTATGGATTTAACCTGCATTAGAGTTCACTTAGCGCAAAACCAAAATATTCTGGATTTAATAGGGATTTTAAGTGTTTCAGTTGCTTTAAATTAAAGCCATAAACTATTTAACGCAATAAATTATTACTCAAGTAAAGGTCATCTCTTCATCAAATCTAAGGATCGTAATAACTTGGGAACAAATGAATGTGCTTGACCATTTTCAACTACTTTTCTATAATACTGTACTTGCACTTACAATATATATTTTCTAGTTGCTCTTCTTTTTGCCACTAATATTTCTTATATAAAGACAATTTGCATATACGTTTTCTATAACCATAAAATAGATGCGCAAGCATTGTTTACCTCATTTAGAAAATTTAGTTAAGTAAACTGCTTAACCTAAAATGGCTGAGTGACGAGGTAATATTTTGCATAAGAATATGTAAGGCCTGCAAGTTATGTAGAGGGTATCAGTGGAGATAGTAGAGTAGAAAAACAAAAAGGATATCATACAAAAGTAGTGACAATTTATATTAAAGAAATGTCATAAAACGTGAGCTTCTAATAGCGCATTGTCAACACTTGCTTCTAGATACTTAACAGCAAATTACTTAATGCTGCTGAAGAGTTATTATTTAAACGTCACTGGAATAGGTAAATAAAAACACGTTAACTATTGAAGTCTTGGTAAATTTGCATTGTAAAACATCCCAAGCAATTACACTCTCATTTCAAAAAGATGACTTCCGCCATTAGGCTGCTGGCATATGTTCAGTGTGTGGTTTTTCCCAAAATCCATTTGAACTACTCCGATTGATGTCATGTCAACGCAAATAGTCTCTCATGATTTTTTGATAAGAAAGCAAGATAATTCTATTGCGCTTTCTAAACCTTAATAATTTATATTATAGGTATTCAAGCCGGTTCGTCTTCTTTCCGTCTTGCTCAAATCTGCCTCGATCAACAACCCGCTGCAATATTTAATTAAAATGTACTTATTTAATATAATCAAATAAATATACACATTAGTTCGCTACACATAAAACATCAAAAAACTTCATTTGCTCTTTATTATAGTCACCATTTTCATAATACTTTCCTCGCTTTCGTTGTTTGAAAACCATTCTTTAACAATTTCATCAGAACTTTCATCCTTAAAGAGGGTTTTTATACCTTTGAAGCATCACTAAATACGCTAATTATTTTTTGCTTTATACAAGTACGAGATAATCATTGTTTTAATGTTTCCCTATATACTAAGAATAGTTAGGCCGGTTCACTTATGCAGGTCAGGATGTTTACACGAAAGATTCATGGAAAAGAGAGTGCATACATAGTACTGTAGACGATAACAGCTTCCATAGACATAAATCCGGGAACATTGATAGAAACGTTAATAACTATAGATAGAAAAACAGGACTTGCACTGAGGTCTTTCGCTGCTGGTTGGGTGATACTTGGACTCTTGCCCTGATAAAGTACTTGTGGTCTTGCAATGTATCGGTGAATGATGGAAAATCATTTATTCAAAGCTTAGTCACTGTAAGACCAACCAAGCAATTAATTGTAATTTCTGAGTGCAATCATTCCAAAAATAAAAAGTACAATTAACTGATCTATGAAAGTACTTGTGTAAAATTATATAGATAAATATAACTATACCATGCTCCTTAACTTCACTGGAATTCAGGAATTTTACTTTTAAGGTTCTTGTTCAAGAGATATTCACTACAATAACAAAAAATTGTCTGGAGTACTCAGAAAACTAGAACTTATAAATATAAAAGCCAACTCTGAGATTTTTAAGGATATAAGTGTTTGATTACGGTCGAAGATCTACGCCGTAATGTACCAATGTAACAGCATTGATAAGAAACCATCAACAGAGTTCCGCATTCTTTAGAAAGACATCGGTAAGTGTTGATGGATGGTTCTAAGATAATTGACAATTTGTTGATGGCACATCGTCCAATTAAGCGAACTTCTTGAAGTCACATTGTCACTTAAACCATGTCATTATCTGCTTTAGGTCCATAGTGTGAAAAGTGATACAATAGTTGCTTGCGTCACTTCTATTAGATAATTTTAGATAAAGCAGAGAACCAATTCAGAGATTTATTACAAACCTTTGAGAATTAGTATAAATAAGGTAGTGTAAAAAGAACTGTTTCAAACGCTTTTCACTTAACAATTCGAAGTTTACCTCAGGTGAAATCTGGCATGCATAGCAAAAGTATCACCTGTTTTAGTTAATCTAGAGTTCTGTTAATTTGCTTTCATAATATTTCTTTTATTCACAACTATGGGAAAGCGGCTTCCCATCATCAACCTCGGTCAAGGAATACTAAAATTGAATACAAAAGCAGTTGTTTCGATTTTTTTCTCTTTTACCTTATGTTTGAATGGTGTGGAGGCTATTCTTTTCAGAAATAGTGAACGATTAGGTAAACTGCGGAAGTAATGGCTAAAAACCGAGTACATTGAAGTTATTTTTGGTTCATGGTGAAGGAGCAGTTTAAGAAACTTGTAAAAAACCGTCACTATATGGAACACTATAAACAAATCACTGCTAAAATCGGCAATAAAATAATGTTGACGTAAACTTTAAAATGTTTGAGCTTCCTTCATCATTTAAACAACAAATTCATACTCAAACAATTGCATCTTAACAGAAAGTTAACATAAAGGTTCCACCAAATTAAAACTTTATGAATCATCATTTCGTTTTTTTCATGTAAGAATTGAAATCGTGACATCATAATAGAAAAAAGAGATAAGAAAACCCAGATTAGTTAGGTATAGATAAAGGCGAATTAATAGAGACACCATTCAACGACATGCTGAGATTCGTCTGTTATTTATTTTTAATTAAATTTACGACAGGCTTAAATGTTCTCCTCTATTCCGCACCAATTGGCTATAGTCATGTCCAGCTGATGTCAAGCATCGCCGACGCATTAATCGATGCTGGTCATCAAGTTGTGGGTATTTCTTCAGAATAATTCGCCTCTTTAAAGTGGCTATTGAGTCTTCACCGTTATCACTATTAAATGATTTGCTAGGAAATCAAGACCAGATGTTACAGACGTTTATTCATCAATTTAATAATAACAATGAACCAAAATATTTAGACGATTCTTCATCCCTTCTTAGATGAGAGCTCAAAAAAGCACGTGTCTTCAAGAGCTAACAGAACATTTGTGCCTATTTCAAATGAAATAAGTGAAATGTACTTCAATAGGCAGAAGAAGTTCTGGGACCAAGAACCTTTTGGAGATGCCCTTGCCGCCACAGTCATCTCCGTGAATATCCACGCACTTATTTGTGACGGTGTGTTACCTTGATTCAGAAATAGGGGCAATAACATTAATTTTTATCATCTAAGGTGTTTTGTCAAACAACAATACGGTGAAGTCTTTAACTGAGGCTAATTTTGATGTCGGCATTGGTGAGCTATACGGAGTTTGTGGATTTGGCCTTTTTGAGGTACCATTATAAAAATATAATTTTCTAAGTAAGTTGAGGAATTTATAAGTCAGATATATCAAACACACTTCAGATAATGCGGGTTCCTCAAATGATTGTGGTAACAGCGACTGGCATCAATGATGCCGTAGCAGAAATATTCAACATCCCACTCACTCCCAGCTACATTCCCGGTCTGTCTTATTTGTCCCCTTTTTAAATAGGACCCAACGATTCAGTTCATACCTTCAGCGTCAATTTCCGCGTTTTCCGATAGAATGACCTTTCTGCAGAGGATGATGAACTTCTTTTGGCACCACATCAGCCAACCTTTACAAAAACACTTTATACTCAACTACTATTTGGTGGGTCAGAAGGAAAAAGTAGGTTTTTAGCTAAATAAAAAATATGCTTTCTAGGAAATGTTCGCCAAACATGGCTATGAATTCGATTTGTTTAAAATTGCGAAGGAGAAAATCAACTATCTGCTTGTAAACACCGACGAATACCTTGACATCGCTCGACCTGTCTCGCAGAAGGTCAAATACATCGGCGGAATCGCCCTTGGCAAACCTGGAAAACTAGACGAGGTGGGGATAAAGAACTAGTTTCATCCGACGATAGCTCTTTATCTAAAAGATTTCCATAACTAAACGTCAGTTAACTACATTTCAGTACTTCGAGAATATTCTCCAAAGATCAAGTAACGGAACCATTGTTATAAGTTTTGGGACACTGGCGTCTACTTCCATAATGCCAAAGGCTATGAAGACTGCCATTATAGACGGCATCAAGGTTGAATTATAGTTGGTTATCTCTACTTAACGTGCCTTTGATCTACAGCTATGAGACCTTTTGTAGAATCTACCCGAATATACTTTCATTTGGAAAGTGGACGAATCAGATCTTTCCCTCGATGCTGGTATAAGCAACCTCGTAACGACGAAATGGCTACCACAAAGAGAACTACTGAGTGAGTTATTTGGCTCTTTAAAGCATAGAAGTGTAGTAGCTACTTTCAGATCACTCATCAGTGAAAGTCTTTGTGAGCCATGCAGGCCTGAACAGTGTTCTGGAATCGACAAAGTCAGGAACTCCCACCATTTTCGTGCCTATTTTTGCAGACCAATTTAAGGTGAATTGGGGTTGTTTTGTTTGCCTTGCACCTTCTTCTCGTTGATATGTTTTTTACCAGAATGCCGCCATTGTGCAGAGAAAGAACACAACGATTGTGATTCAGAAGAGAGACTTTTGCCAGGAAGTCTTCAAGAAATCGTTGACAACTTTATTACAAGATGAGGGGTAAGGTACTATTTGGAGAGGCATCAGGATGCTGGCTTACTTTGTTCGCCTCTAGATACTTTGTGCGTGCTAGACGGTTGGCATCTCTCATGAACAGGAAGAAGGAAACATCGGCTTCTCGCTTGGTGGAAGCAGTCGAATACTCGGCGACATTCGGCAAAATCCACGACATCGACATTGCTGGATACGACCTATACGCCTTTCAGTACTTTTCCGTCGATGTGATTTGCGCTTGGTTGCTTGTCATCTCTTTTGTGATCTATTCGATATGCACTGCTCTTCTACTGTTCTGTAGATCTCGGAAGAGCAAATTGGACTAAGCTAAGCCCTATATTCGCAAAGCATTACTTTATTACGTGTATTGTTTTATTCTGTTCATAGATCTTTTACGGACATTGCTTATATAAATGAATATCAGTGGCTCCGTATTTAAAATTTTGTAGAATTTATGTTATCGGACGCCAGTGGAGCATTGGAAGTTTAGGTATATTTAATTGTATATCAATTTTGAGGTTATATGTATTAATGTGAAAGAAATAATATTTGTTAAATAGTTGAATAATAATATTTATAGCAACGTTGATATTGAGTTGTTTCTTTAAAAATTATTTGAGTTATTGGATTAAACAATCCTGCTTTCATTATATTGAAATGTCTGAGGCATGAAATAACGTACAAACAAGAATTTGTAAGCTGTAGGCTTATTATGAATGTAAAACTCTTAGTCAAGTGACTAGAAGATGATTAATAAGTGTAAAATGCGAGGCATTCGGCTGTTTTGCTTTTTGATAAGCCTTTAAAGATAATAACAGCTCTTCTCGGTGTAAATGATACTATAAAATTTAGTTGGGTAATTTTAAACCATAAATTATTTAGTCTTTCTCAACTGATTCGGCTAATAATTACCTTAACAATTATTTTATTAAATTAACTTTCAAGTAACAATAATGAGGATGCCTACATTTCCCTTTCTCTTCCGTGTAAAGAGGTAAATTCTCAGGAGTTAAACTAGAAACAAAAATAGGATTTGAAAAAGGACTTCGCTGGTTTGGATCTTACATGTAGCAATAAACACCCCTCACGTTTCCACTTAGTTACGTAATTTCTGCTCTGTTTGCGTAGGCAATAAAAATGACAATTGAGTAACAAATGTCGCAGATATCTCGCTTGTATATTCACAACGACCATACCCTACAGGAGTTTCATCACTAAGTGTTCCATTTGGCATTGCGCCAGTTCTGGCGAAGCCAATCATTGACCGAAGATGTAACGGTTTTTCTCCAACTCTCCT
>JAJAVP010000388.1:0-35052 GCA_020740425.3 Heterorhabditis indica
CTAACCTCGCTAAACCGAGAGAGCTTCTATTTACTAAGATTGTTTAGCCCAACATCTGTGTCACTTTCTCTGTCATATTTTCTACTTAGGGAATGTGCGACGTCCTCCACCACATCCTAGATGAGATTTCTTAAACGCATCTACCAAAAACAAAAAAATTATGTGAACTAAAACGCCAAAATTAGTCCTCTGTCAATATCACTACTGTACATTCGTACTACAAGTATTACTACTTATGCTCAGGTAATTTTCTAATAGTTTCTTTGAGCGTTAACAATATTTAATTTCTCATTGTGTATTAGCTATCATTTTCCCTATAAAGTGTTCCAATTTCCCTTACACTTTATCATGTGGTTTTATGGCTTTTTAGTTCATTCGTAACAATTGAACATGTTCTCACACAACTTTCTATCTTCTTCCTTCCACTTTTTTCTTGCCACTTTTGCTTTCAATTACACATACTCGGAATTTATTCTCTTCCAGTGCATGATTCACTACTTCGTTTCTCTCGAATTTTTCTACGTCATCATCCAATATTACCGATGAATCGTCGAGCTGAACAATATTGAATTTTATCATGTTAAAAATTTTTTAAATAGCTCTTCATGTAAAATTTAGTACTAGTTTACAGCCTGGAATTTTTTAAATATTTTGTATGGTTTTCTAAAATGAATTAAGGTATCCTTTTTTCGTATTTAGATGGATTACATAGGTAGTAAAGAGAAAAGATATTAATGTAAAAAAAATGCTTACTAACCTTGCTGTCTGAAAAATTTAGCATTGACAACAATAAAATCAATAATTTCATATTTTATAATGTGCTTTACCAAAGACTTTGGTGAACTGGAATAATAATAATAACAATAAAACATGTAAAACATTATGATCATTAGCATAATTCTACTAATTGCGAAGTTTCCCGTTATATCGTAAGACACTATGACCATACTTCTGAAACATCGTTATAGCAATGATGACCAAGTAGTGATAGTTGTTAAAGAACAAGTCTTGGACTACCTAATAACACTTTATAACTACATTAAAACACCGATAGACGACGTAGATTCCCAAACGTCCATGAATTTTTTCCTAGTTAATATAAGGCAGTGATAAGCAGAACTATATGTGAAATTTTTAATGAACTGTGCACTATCGTTTCGGTGAACGTGAGTTCCAATATCGAATAATAGCAAGAAATGAAATGTTTGATAATACAAAAAAGTGGTAATCACCAAAAAAAATCTGGCAAATATTAGGTAAAGCTGCATTTTCTTATAAGTAATTCACAAATCTCTACCGGAAATGGATGTGAATACTATTTTAACTCTTAAAATATGGTGAATCATAATGTAGCAGCAATCTTACCAAATATCTAAAACTGGAAAAAATAGTTTAAAAAGTATGTCTTACATTTAGCAATATCTCCACCTACTTCTTAATCGTTTGCAGAAGTAGTCAATAATTATATTAAAAGTTAGTGTTCATTGAGCTGCTTTCTTAAATGTAGAACACATCACGTAAAATGATCCAGAAATCCTTGGATAAACGGTATCCTCTTAATATCAATTTGCCACTATTCTATACTTTCTAAATTTATGCGGGCATTTCTAATTCTATAAAATACTCAACGACCAGTGGAAATTAGGCATTGCCCATTAAAGATCGAAATGAAGTTGTGTGATCTACATCTAGCACAGAAATCCATAATTTTGAAGCAAGTAAACACTGCATGAAATTAACCCAAACGTACTCCGAAATTATTTTTGATAAACAAGCAAATTAGGATAAATATATGTATGCCACTCAAAAAAAGTGTAAAATAATTAATAGTAATAAGAAATCCTTCACCTAATGCTAAAGCAACAATCTAGGAAAAAGATAGGCAATTTAAAAATAGATAACAGCTGAGAAATATAACTGAATATCAAACAGCCAGTCAAAATGTCTAGATTCATATTATGATCGGATTTTAACTGTGCTAAAATTCGTCTACGTCCTTGTATTAGAATGTGGAGTGAACACTATGAAGGTGACACAAATATAGAGTAATGGATACAAAACAATTGAATGATGGTCAAGATTCAAAAAAACCAAAGCCGTCTCAAATCAAGAAACCAGTATTCAAACTTAAGAGATATAAGAATATTACACTGTTTTAAAAGCACACTTGTACGAAAAGATCACATCTGGTTATCCGTTGTCGTTGAAATTCTAAACAGCGATCATATTTATCACACTCATTATGTCACTTAGACACTCAGCCCATTTGCGAGATCAATTTACATCGCTTCACTTCGCAGAAGTATTTCTTGCAATTGTTTAATGTTTATTTGCATTAAGATTCTATAAGTGTAAAATACTAGTTCTATAGGTGTACCTGACAGCTACTAAAAATGCATATAGACGTTATGCAGAAGTGGTTAAGTGTTTGCGGACTACTGGTTTTTAAACCTTTATCACTTTCAGAAAAATATAAGTGGTTTGTTCCACCTGTCTGGAGACTGGAGTGATAACTTTTCCACATATTGATAGTATTTAAGCCTTTACGTTTCTTAACCTTTGCTACAAGTGTTTACTTCTCACATCCGCTGAACGGAATCACTGATCTATAATAGCGGACAGATGAAATACCACCTCTTACGTCTACTTCGACTCGTCCCTCTATAAGACGTGGAATAATTGCCATTTAAAGCCTGTTATTTTGAAAGCTTCAATCGTGTTGGCTTGCTAGGAATGAGAACCTTTGAGAAACGAGGTTCACTGAGCACTAGCAGATTTGAATACAATAACAGCATAACAAAAACAGCACTCAAAAGTATGAAAATTACATGCAAACGTATATTGTCCACAACGTCACTCCTTTCAATTGTCCAATAATTTTTTAGTACTTTAATTAGGTTTATTAATTCCTACAATACAAATAAATATTACCTAATGCAACTATTACATAAAACAGCTCGTATTTAAAAGACATGTATATTACTAATATTTGTTATTAATCTTTCATTTTGTTTATATTAAATTCTAAAGTTGTAATAATATTTTATTACAGGGTAAAAAGTTAGGTAATATCTTTCAATAATAATAATTCGCTTAATTCATGGTAATTCCTCTCTATTATAACGAAATATTTGGCTTATGAACATACATATTTAAGACATAAACATGTATACCAAAGAAAATAGCAGTTAGGTCAAGACAGAAGGAAAATCGAGTGTTCTTTGGAGCTCTTAAACCCTGAATAAAGATCATACAGTCTGCACGAACGCTGTAATAGACCGAAATCTTAAAGATTTGATACACTGCCAAAACTGGACATGGGATATAATAATAAAAGTGAAATCTAGTTATTTTGTGATCCATACTCTATTAAAAGCAAAAATAGATTGTATTTATACCACCACTTTTAAATACTAGAACTTTTAATTAATAGTTACGAAAAAAAGAGCCTTATATATAAATATTGTTGTTTAGAACATAAAAATTGCAAGCTTTAAAATAAAAAGCTAATGAGGAGAGCATTTAAAACTTTGCGACTTAATTTGAATAACATGCTTACTTTAGTTACTCATAGGCTAAAGAATCTTTGTTTCAAACTATATATTAAGCATGAAGCAGTGGAAATAGTTCCGTAAAAGAATATATTTAAACCTTGAGAAAGATTAAACCGTTACACATCGAATAATCAGTTATAATGTTCGGACACACCTTCAAGGTCAATCGCTCAAGCTTGCTTCAAGCAGGATATAAGATCAGCCAATGAACTAAATATACCCACTCATAAATTACTTTGAGGTGATGGATGTAGTACAACAACTGGGTAAATTGCGTATGTAAATAGCCAGATAAACAATTTTTAGAAGTAAGAAATAATACGATGAAAAACAATAATGCGGAATATTTATATTCATCGCAAAATATGATAATAAGGACATGAGAAAGGAATAATAAAATGTCTATAAAGAATTGAAAACTGTGTAACTGAAAAGAGGACAATTGAGTTCTCATCTAAATCCGCAGCGGAACAGCAATACAAAACAGTGGAACTTGTTTGTAGGAAAGCACGGCCAATTGAGGATAGAGCACACTCTTACCAGGAAAGAAAACAACGTTGCTTTCCAACTGTACGCTACTTTATTTCCTTCTTTGAACACTTATAGTCTAGATATCGTACATCATCTTTAAAGCCATACTTATATATATATATATATATATAAATTAGAATAGGTACAAGAAAAATATATTACATTACACTCGAATATAAGCTTTAGAAAACAAAGCTACTATAAATACACTGTTTGAAATTGATACGTAAATGGGTAATATTACCACAAATGTACTACAAAGTTTACTATAAATTCATCCACAAAGTGGATAAAGAACAACAGACAAAAAACTATTTTCAGTTATTAGAGTAATGAAACCACAAGATAAAAAAACGACTGAATATGTACAAACATACGAAAGCCGATACTTACAAAATAAATAATAGCAACTTAGGAAGTATGATAATTAGGTCAATACAATTGGAAATTCGTATTTTCAAGCTTTCAAAAACACTTTTAAATGGTTAGTTTTGTTAATTATAAAGAAATATATGGAATTTGTGAAATCGGTCCTTTTTTTTGCTGTCCGCCTTGTATACTGAAGTGGATTCGTTGTATTAACCGGTTCATTTTTGATCAATCCTATTAACCAGTAAAAATTTGTTTGTTTTTACAATATCTTCATTACAATCGCTAATTGTATTTATTTCTTAGAGTACGCTATAAGAAGTCTAATGTTAGTGATCAAACCATATTAATACTTGTAATATAAAAGTAGTAAACACTAGTGGTTTTCTTATTAATTTTTAGAATAATCAAGGTTACCATAAGCAATAGAAGAGTACTAGAAAAAAGTAATAGATGGTGTTATTAGTTAATACCCTATAATGAAAATATAAATCTCAATAATTTGACGATATCATGTTATATAAAAAATAGGATTATGGAAAGACCTCTTGAGAAACAGTGTATAAAACACATGTTCACAAATGATTGTCAGGTAGTAGTTAGTTGTTATAACAGAAACAAAAAAAAGGAGAAAGTATTCGCTCGTACAGTTGAATATACAAAGTGCTGCAATGGAAATAGCAGAGGTTCATAATGAAATCAATATCTATCATTGTCATAGATGATGATCTACTAGTATCAATAGAGCTCCGTAGTCTTTTGTAGTTTTCCAGTCCAGTTCAATCAAACTCCATTAATTCTGCATTATTCCTGCTTTCACTTTAAAATATCGCTTATTTATATGAGTGTAACAACTCGTCCTTTTTCTTATTGGCCAATTCAATTTTAGGACAGCATTGCAAATGCATCGTTCTTAAAAGCAAATAATTCGCTCCATAGATAGGATGTTTGCGAGGTGGGAAACAATTTTGTTGCTTCTACCTGGTTATAGATGTTTTAAAATTCAGTTTTGAGTTTTTTATAAGGAGTGCATCGTTTTCTGAATTCTGTAAAACTTTGAAAGGCTTAATGTCCCATTTGTTCATGATGATTTCGTATCCCTTAATTTTAGAAGCTGTTATCAGACTTGTATTGAATTTATAATTCCAATGACTTTTTTTACGTTCCATTTTTTTTGCAAAACTGAGAGGAAGTACGAAACACTATTTCAATTTAAAATGACTGCGACGAGCTATCTTACTTTCTTTGTTATATCCTGTTTTATAGCATAAATATCGTGGGTTATTTAATTTCATTGGACTAATGAAAGTTATTTTTGAAACATCGTGAAGCTTTTCATACCTACTCTATATTTGGAAAGTGCCTGCATAATTTTGGGCATTTTTCTTTGTTATTTTCAAATTAACATGGAAATCAATTGTATGCCACTCTGTATACAATGTCTAAATTATATCATTCTATTGTTAAGTATCAGGTCCTGTATATATTAAATGTAGGAATTTCTAAGAAGAACATTTCTTATCTTGTAATGAACGAAGAGTCTAAACGAGTACTTACACTTCTAGATGAAATAAGGTAGGTTATTCGTATGAAGCTAATTGTTATTGTTGTGTATAATCAGAAGTGCAATATGATAGGAAGATATTTTTTTAAAGGCATTCTCAAGAGTTAGTTGAATCACGTTTAAATGAAGCGAATGATAGCACCATTGCTGATCTTGGGAACTTAAAGGAGATTGTAGGTATTTGGTTACATTTCTTTACTGAAATAGATACGTCTTTTCCGCTCTTGTGAATTCTTCATCTTGTTAACTATAGTTTCTGAACTGATTATTTAATCTATTCTTCCTTATAATTTACATCATCTTTCACTTTCCTCTTTACGTATTCAGCTTTCTGCGCGATTCAATTTGCGTTGAATTGAACCCTGGGCTTTCACGCAAAACCATTGAATTAAGTAGATCTCCATTGATCGCATTATTTTACGTTAGAGTTACCCTGATCATTTATTATTAGATAAAATAAAATATTCCTCCCAATTGGGCTTAATGCGTACATCTTACCCTGAATGGTTTATTACCAGTTATCTTGTAATCACATTGGTTGGTCATTTAAGCCTTCTAAAAATTCCTTATATTTTATAAGTTCGTATGTATTTATATATACTGTTTAATATAGACAATTAAATTTTCGCGGCAAATGAGTTTTGGAGGATTAGATCGTTTATGGAGATGAAGACAATTTGTTCCCCTGAAAATATGCAAAAATGTTCGAATATTAATGCACTCTTTTGCGCGATTTCTGCAGCAGGGCGATTGTCTGTCTCTTTTAAGAATAGTAAAAGTTATTTATGGGTTGGCTTCGGTATAAGTTTTATTTTTATATGGGAGTGTTAATACATTTGTGTGCCGGATGTTTGTTTTCTCCGCCTAATATCCTCTTTATTGGCTTGAAATTGAGCGTTGGTCTCATTTGCTTAGTGAGCCAGAGATTATTTGCTTCATTTCCATTGGTATTGAAAAACGATTTTGTTTTATTCAACTTGTAAGTTGCATGCGAAGTACTCACTCGAAAGTTATGTTTTGATTGAGTATCCACTTTTAAACATTTATTGAGCCGTTGACAAAGTGCAATGTTTACGATTCTAAATCCACTCGACCTAAAGCACTATATTTAACAACTTTGTGGGATTAGTTATGCTCTGTACTGAACTGTAAAGGACATCATATGATAATGTTTTTTTTCAGGCTCTCTAGTAGATTTTAAAGTTTTCAGCTCCAAAAGACCAAATTTTTTTCATTGTTTTTTAACCACAATACATTACAATGTTTATTGTTTTCCAGACATCCAAAGCCGATAGATACGTGCAAGTGTTACGAACACTGGCTAGTGATATGATAGAGGTATGCGAACGAACAGAGGCGCTAAGAAGCAGATTGGCTAGCATTACTCACGGAATAAAAAAATAACTGGGTAAGTATAATAATATAAAATTAGGTGTACTACATATAATCGATTTGTGCCACTTTTAATCTGCTTATTTTTATATTTGCAGTTTATGCTAATCCATATATTATATAAGCCATGGACTTCTATTTATTGTTTTAGCGCTAAGCAAATTTCCGTTATAGGGTCTCTGGTAAGTCTTATCTGCAATTTGCATACATTATGAATGAACAAGCGTGAATAGTTTTCTAATTGTGTAACGTTCTAACTACTACCTTCTTGGTGACGTAATTATTGCCTATTACTCTTTGTTTACTTTTTAATTTTGCTGTTATGAACAGGAGCTAGTCCTACTATTCCCAAACGTAATAGAGCTACTTATCTTTGGTATGACTCTGAATTATACTATCTTAATGTAAGGTTTAAAAGATGACAAAACATTTATAATTGAAATAATATGGGATTTTTCTATGCATAATATCTTATTAGTTTAGGTATTATAAAAATTTCCCTATTCTGTCTTAATTTCTAACATTTTAAAATACCTACTACTCGCATATACTACATAATTCAAAAATTTGCAAATGTTTTCATTCCGAAAATACTTATTTTAGGTTCTTCCGCTTGGTGTTGCTGTAAGGATCTTTTGCTGCAGTCATGCTTCAAATACTTATCTATATATCAACACTTTTTTATCCGTTCTTTGCTTTAAAATGTGAGCAGTGTGGGGGTGACACATACAGTGCTGGCTTAAGGTTATTTTGAATTTAATAAATATACGTAGCACCACAGTATCCTTATCGATGGTTAGAATGCTATGACCGCGCATCACATAAATTATTTTTTCATGATCTGCCATTATGGAGGGGGAAATTTCTAAGTTTTATAATAAAAATTGTAAACTAGACTCTGCGTAGAAGGCTATAAATTATCACTTTATTGCAGACTGTCACTATCTTCATGTTGTAATCCATCTCCTATTGAGTGCGAACCAACGCTAGCGTGTCTACGAGCTCTAGTTACGTCACCTAAGTCTAGTTTTTTTTTATCAGGCTGCCATGCATCAGAGGACGGACTTATAGGTGGGATTCTAAAGTGCACAGATTTAAAAACGTAAAACCGTTAAACAAGGGAATCTATGCTAGTTGCAGGTTGTGATACTCACTCTTTGCCACATAATGCTTCCGTCCAACGTTGTACCTGCTTGGATGCTTCGTGTCAATCTTATTTTCCTGGCAACTGCCCTCTTCTACCAGATCGAGGGGTTTCATCCACGCTCAGCTTTAACCATTCGTCTGAGTCAAGCTCATATCCTAATTCCGGTATTTCCCAGAATCTTGCCATTGATCTGCGACAATCTACAATCGCTCGATTAAACCTAAAGAGAACAGGAGTTCTAAGTGGTATAAATGTTAGTATTAATTCTTTCCAAATTATTACTGTTTCACTACTACTATTCCTCATATGAAACATTGGGATAAATATGTCCGGTTCTTGGTGCTGTGTGGATGATTATATATTATAATGTGCTTTTTGTAACTGTTCTTTTTATTTCGACATTTTTGTAATTTTGATGAAATTACCCGAGACTTCTGTTAATGGTAAACTCAACAGAAGTTGTATTCAAACCGTTAGCGTTTAAGTAGGTAGCGAAATATGAATGTTCCCTAAAAGTACTGGTTATTAATAAAATTGGGAAAGGAGATTATGTACCATGCGCAAAGACAGGTATGAGTTAGTGAAAGATCAGTGGAGGTAAACACTAGTCATAATTTATTGCGTATAGTTGAGCAATCATTCCACACGGTTAAATGCTCTTAGTTGGCACTGATACAAGGAGAAGAGTACCTCGCAATTAAAACATTCTATTTACAATAACAGGCAAGATGAATATAAAGGCCATTAAATCAAAGAGCGTTTAAGTAGACTGAGTTGGGAGTTAAAAGGGTATTTATTTCATGTAGTGAAACATCCAGCAGATTAATTAACCCGCTAGTATTACATTGAGAAGAGTAAGAAAAAGAGGTACGTGAAAAGGAATCACAGTGATAATGCTCAGATCACTGTTCTTGATCGCTGTCATAAACAACTGACACTACTAAGCTTTCCATTGCTCGACCAAGATCATCGACAGTTGCTAACAAGGATTGCATACGTGTTGCACGCGTTGTTGTTTCTCCAACTATTTTATCATCTTCCCATGGTCGCTCTGAGATAGTCGATTCAAACTGCGAGTGGGTAGTATCAAAAGGTGGCTGTGAATGACGCTCCATCCAATCTCTTTCTGTACTCCATGATTCAATACGATTAGTGTTCTCCTTCTGCTAAAAAGAATTGTACCAAAAATTCCAAATATTTTAGAATTAGCATGATTAGATGAATTTTATTTATTTATATCTAAGAGAGTATTGACACTGACTTGATCTATCACTTTTTTAAGTCGCTGCAATTGAAGTTCCAGCTGTTCGTTCTGCTGTTCCAGTATTCTTGATCGGTGTTCTAAACGCTGCTTATGTAATCGTAAGGCCCGTGCTTCATCCATTACCTAGATAATTAGATTCTTAAGATATGTATAGAAGTTCTGTAAACTAAAAAAATGCATGTTAAATACCAAAACGAAATGTGAGTAATTCGGGAACCTACAATTTCCTTTTAAAGTTCAGGGTTTAAATAATCGAAAAAAGCTCTACATAGCAAATATTATTTTAACATTATGCTTACATCGCTTTGACTTTGCGCACTTTTAAGTGAAGGCACACTTCTACCATGATGGGCTTGAGCTGCAAGACGAGGTAGAGTTGCACCTCTACCATCACTTCGCTTACTGGCACTTGTCAACATTGACCTAGGAACAAGAATTTACCAGTTATCCTATATGTTATTATTTACCTTATAATATACTTCAAACGTTGCTTGTTCTAATACAAAAATTGTCTATGTATTGATAACGATATACCTATCTAGGTCCGGCGTACTAGAGGCGGCTGTTTTCCTCCTTTCCAACTCTCTCTTTAATTCAAGATTTTCTAGCTGTAACCGCTGCAAAACTTGATCCAGTTCATCTTTCTGCATTTGATCTACCTAAAAACTCGGTTATAGTGCTCTTAGAAGACTTGTCTAAAAAATGAATAGAATGTTAAATCAAGATGAAATGGACATACGCAATGACAACAGTGACATAAGTTTGGTCGAAATAACCAAGTGGGTCTCATGAAAAATCTAACCGATGTATATTGCTTATATATATATATATATATCGACGAATAATAATACTGCCTACAATTATATCTATACAGTTAAGAAACATTTACCGACCTGGCTTATAAGTTGGGCAGGACTTTTGAGTTCAGCTATAGTGTCGTCACGAGGTTCCGCTGGTTGACTTGCGGTGAGTTGAGCGAGACGATGCGCTATTAGAATAGTTCTTTGGTGCACAGCATCCGTTGCTGGATTATTGGCTGCGACTGGTGGTGCGGCTAGAGGTCGACCCTCATCACTCATCTATATTATCTACTGTTATAATATGTATAATGTCAATCTTAAACCAATAGGAATACGACTTACGTCAACCGGCAAATAACCCAGATTATTTTTACTTCGACCAAACTTATTGCGAACCATGCGAGCAAAATCACGCGCATCTTCTGATGATGTAGTCTAAAGATAACCTATGAAAAGAATAAAAGACATCAAAACGACATAGTTTAAAAAATATTAAAGTAGAAACATACTGGGACAGCATACTCTTGCATTGGATGTTTCAGTTTATGTCTTTTTGCAGTTCTCTGACTGAAAAAGCAATTCTGGCACAAATCTAAATTGAAACAACGCAAACAGCGGTATCGCAACCCAACAATAGGGAACATCTTACACACATTGCACTTAGCCTGAAACAACCTATATTCAAAAACCTAGGTAAGTAAATTTATGCCAATAATTGTGTAAAAACAACTATTCCCTAATTCTTTTCATATAGAAAAGAATAAAATATATTAATGCATTTTGATATTCACCTGATGTTTGGCGAACTCAGCGGTTGCAAGTCGATGCATTACTGGTAGCCATACAATGCTTTGTGGCTCCTGCTTTAGCCACTCAAGGAATGGAGCAACTGATATTGAAGGAGATAAACGTACCCCCTCAAAACAAGAACGAACTGACGGTTCCACATTCGAACCACCAAATGCAGCGGCCTCGCCAACAAGACGAGGAATCTAAGTATAGGAAGTTTTTTTTAATTTGAAAAAGAAAAATAGCTACTTTAAAAAATATCTTGACGTAGATTCTGAGTAGAAAAAAAGTATACTTACATGAACAAGATCATAAAGTAATAGTGCGATATGTTTTTGATCTGTTTGAGTTTCTTGAGCGACGAGATTAAATAGATCTTAAATATCCAGTCATCCATAACTTAAATAATTAGCATTAAAATTTAGAACTCACAGCGGTATTTTTCTTCTAGTTGGGAATTGGAGAAAACTACTAGCGCTATTTTGAAAGAGAGTACCCGTAGAATGCCATCTCGAGAACTGATGAAGATATTTATTAAATACTCGAAAAAAAAGCTCACAAAAGTATTAAACTCACGGGTCATATAAATTTAGTAAGAAATTGATGCACAGATCCACAGCTAACGCAACACTACGGACTAATTGAGGATGTTTGCCATGAAGCTGTTCAAACAGTGGAAGCAGACAGCATACCATCCCTTCAAGACCAGGAGATTCTTCATTAGAGAGACCAGTCAAACGATTAAAAGCCTGAAATAATTAATTTCATTAGAAATACAAAACTACGCTATAATTATTGTCTTATAAAACCTTTTCTAGCATAGGTATATCAATTAAGTCGAGGCAAAGACGCTTCTGCAAAGCACGAAGTTTCATAGCAGTACGATAGGCAATGAATTTGACTCGATTAAATTGCGATAGTTCTTTAGCCATCTCCACCCAAACCGGATGCTCCCACTGAGTTCGTTCGGTGGTATGACTGGAAAATGAACAGTCTATAAGGAAATAAAGCAAAATACAGATTTTATATTTGTCGCATATTTTAGTTATGAAAATTAAGGAATTGTGATTAGATGGATTAAATACATATTAGTCAAGAATAAATATTAATAATGTCTTTTTAGTAATATTTTTGTTACTCGACTAAATAAAGATTTAAATTGAAAGTTAATCTTAAAAGTAGACGATTGAAAATTATTACTATAAAATATTATTGAATTTGTTAATCAGAGTTTCAAATCATTATACAAGAATAATAGATAAGAATATATTTAAAAACCTACTCAATATAATAAGGTAATTGATTCGTTTTTGATATTGCTCTCTGCCACGGCAATGCTACACTTTGATTCAAAAAGTGTTCAGAAGAAGGACCAAAATCAGCAAGTGCATTGCGTAGAGCAGCAACTCGAACTCTCATTGTTGTTTTCAGAGCCAGGTACCTATATAATCAAATAAATTTTAGAGAAAAACATGCCATTAAATTCTATTCACACCTTTGATTAACTGCATCTAACTGATTTCTTGGATGCTGATCGAGTGGAGAATCGGCAGCAAGGATTTGACCGCAGGCATCATTTGCATCATCAATATGTACTCTCAATGAATCAACATGTGTAGCTAGTAAATCTGCTTCATGTCGTGCATCCTTCAACTCCTCTAGACGTAATTGTTCCACTGGCCGTGTTTTTTCCATTTCAGCTTCTACGGAACTAAATATAATCACTAGCAATCTTACAGAATATATAGGCAAACATTGTTATTAAATCATACTGAACAGAAAAATGGTAGACCTTAAATGAAGCTGACATTCTGCCACAGCTCTTTCCATTTCTTGGAGCCTTTGCGCGGCCTGTTGAACTACCCTATCCCACTCAGATAATTGCTTCCCCAAATCTGCCCACTTTTCTTTCAATTTTTCGGAATCAGCATAAATTTGGAGACCACAACGTCGCTGCTCAATATCTTGCGAGTCTAAAAATATTTTGAAACTACGTGAAAGAAAAGAACTTAAAATTCAGAAATTAACAACTAATGCACAATATTATCTACAAGAGTCCCGCTTTTTTTATAAACTGAAGTAAAAGTAATATGACGAAAAAATGCTTTTCCCTAATATTCTCGTTTACTTTAATGATACTTAAAAACTAGTGCTAAAAAGGAACATCTCGGTGAAATCTTCAGTTACCTATGCTAAAGTCATGATATTCAATATGCTTAGATTCACATGATAATAAATGAAACCAAAATACTGAACAGAAATTAAAGTAATTTTAAAACCTGCCTCTATCCTCATCATAGGTTAACACCCCAGGACGATGTATCTTTGGTCTTAAATCATGTTGCATTAAGTAAGAATGAGCATTGACAATAGTTTCTCTAACGAAAATGCCTTTTTGTTCCATCTCGCGCTCTGAAGCTTTCACCCATGCACCTTGGGTCATTACTGATGATAAGCTACCACCGACAGGTTGTTGGGCTAGTGTCTGAAATTCATTTCGTATCCGAAACAAGAGCAGACAAAACTGAGAATTTAAACAGAGGTCAGTCATATAACTAGATGTTTTACTATGCCTAAGCCCTTTGACTTTTGGCGAACTTCAAATAAGACATAATCGATAATTTACAGCATTTACATATGGTATTGTTTATTAGCTTAATAACCTCCTTGCTCTTATTCTCAATCCAATCAATAAGGGTCGAAAGAGCTGTGATTAGCTTTTCCCACTCTAGTTCTGCATTCTCGAGACGCTCCCTAGGAATTAAAAAAAATTAGTGCGTTGCTAATCAAATCTACTTTTAAATTTTCTATAGATTACTTTCTATTGAAATTCCCCTTAACCCAAGGTTTAATACGTTGAAGATCTGATGATTATCCCAATAAAAACACTACGTACTTTATAACTGTATCAATCCTTTCGATATCTCTCCAGCGATGTTCTAGACGATCTAGCCTGGCTTGCATGTCTGTTTTTTCTTTACCGGCATCTAATCCAGTTACCAGCTTTCTACCCATTTCGTCAACTGCTCGAAGTATAGAATTGTGAGCATCAAGTTCAGCACTGATAGTCTGTAAAAAATTTTATCTAACCAATTAATAAGTCACTTTTTCAAATTAATTTTTCATCAAAAAGATTACTACGAATTCACATTAGCTATTGTTTTTTAGAAGGTATTTAAAAGCTATAATTTTGCAATGAGAAAAAAAAAGAGGTTAGCCTCAAAGTACAGTCGATTGCGATCATCACTAGATTTTGAACAGTGTCACACATGAATCTAAAACAGTCGAAAACTAGTACACACCCATTTCAACAGTGTCAATCGGAATAGTGCAGGTGTTCGCACCATAAGAAAAATGGAATTGGCACTAAAGAGTAGCATGGCTTAAAAATAGGAAAAGGTATAGTTATAAAGACCTATATGAAAAAACTAATGTTTTAATTTACGGTGACATCACAAAGGATAGTATCACTAAATATTGAAAGCAGAAATTCTCATCACATTTGCAGTCACTAAAAATGTAAGAGAAAACAGACATTTTCGAAACGAAAAATAACTTTTTAAAGTAAAACTATCAATTTTACTCACTTTTTGCTGTTGTGCCCAATCCCTTCTCTTGAAAGTATCTTTAACAGCTTGCGAATTTGCTGTTTTTTTCATCAGCTCCGCTATATTTTCTTCTATTTTGCAAAGCCAGTCCTCAAATTCATTGAAAGCTGAGTGAAAATCACTCCGTGACCTTAATGATGCATCCAGAACGGCACGACGTATACGCACACTGAAAAAGTCAATGAATTATCACGGTCAACTTTATGCAATTTATACTCTAGTTTTCGTTTATATAACCGATACATTTCATTTAATAATGCAAATTTTCGGAATCAAGAATAAATAAAATCAAAGAGAATATTTAATACAATATTCGTAGATTAAAGTAACGGTATTAAAGCTTCAGTGCATATAGCTACATGTTAAACAGTGACAAAAAATAGAATTATCGCTCCACGTCAGAACTTTAGGAAATTCGGACGAAAAATTTTGCAATCATAGGCAGTGGTGTAAAATCAAATTACCTACTAATATATCATGAAATAGAGCCCAGCGCATATTTCTAGGGAATACATTTCCACTGCTGTTATTAGTCTTAACTATTAATTTAAATATATGTATTGTAAAAACGTTATTTTGAATACACTTGAAAATACCTTACCAGTATATATTTAATCTAAAGTAATCTATCGTGAATAACACACTTATCGTTAAACTTTGTCCATCGCATATTTAACTTGCTTTGTTGGTGACTTAGCGAATGGGCATCATCTTTTGTATAAGTATCTAAGATTGCGTTGCCCTAAAAAAGGTATGAATCATCCATTTTACCTTATAACTCCTAACGAAAATCCTGTGGAAGAAATTATTAAAGCAAAATTTGAATTTCTAAAATCTTCGAATAATATATTAGTATTTGCACCCACCTTAGCATTGATATCCTTCATAGCTTCTTTTTGAGCATCTAACTCAGAAATGACATTCTCAATAGTAGATAGCTCCGATCGCATAACGATATCAGTGGATTCTTCTGCACTACGCTCACCTATATAAGAATATAAAAATGTATAATTGAAAGCTCTCACTTTAACTATGTTTAAGCGAGAAAGTATTATTATAGTGGCTGAAATCAGCGTACTCTAGCGAATCTATCAATATCGAAATGAAAAATAAAAATGTCCTATATGTGGCTAATTATTTCAAAATATAAAACGTTGGTTTTTAAATACTTTAAAAAAAAAACCTACCTATTGTCACTTCTGCATGTTCCATCCACAGTTCTAAGTTCGATTTTGCTGAAAGCCACTGTCGAGAGTCTTCTACCATCTTGGAGAGCTCAGTACGACGACGCTCACACTGAGATGTCATTCTGTCCATATCCGAAGCCTGATGCATTTTTTAAATAATTTATTTTACTATTTTTATTATTTTCTTAATTCTTCATTTTGTCTGAACGATTAAGTCATTTAACTTACTAATTCTCTAGCTTTTTGTTTAACGATATCCGAAACACTGGTATCTTGAATTATGATCACATCCATGATTTTCAAACGAATATGATCCATTACTCCCTATAAGACATTAAATTGAGTATGCGCTTTATTAAAACTTATGTTCGAGTATAATTCTTTTTTATCCTATAATGATCTTAATCCTACAAGTATAACTGAATGACAACAGACCTGAACAACAGTAGCCATATCTCTTATTGTGGACGGGTCTGACAGGTCTACAGTTAAACCGGCCTTTCTCTCCTGTTCACTAAGCCAGTGGCGTAATTGTGTTAAGGATTGCCACTTTATATCATCACGGGTATCTATCCGTTTTTCCTCATCGCATAATTCGGAAAGGTTCACAACTGATTCAAGTTGTTCAGTGTATACGGGATTTGCTAGCTCTTCATCTCCAGGATTTTCCGGCCTTGCCTATAGTATTTTACAAATGCGACACCTTTCCTCTAATTTATACTCGTTTAATCCATCTCTCTCTTCCAATTTTAGCATGTACTAACCGTTGTTGTACTCGAAACAATACTTGCAGTATTCACACTGGCTGCGTCAGACACATCGATTACAGTACTCTGTGATTCTGTTTCTGTTAGCGAGTCAACAAGTTGAGGATCCTTTAGTAAATCAACGCTGGCAATAGCTGTTCTGCATGCAGTAATGATATCAACGATTTGCTGAAAATACATGTAACTAGTGACAAATTGATCTAATTCTTTTACTAGTGTGCATGATTTATCTGAATTAAATAGTTTGATGAGTATTACAAGATTTAAAAATTATCTGACTACCAACTTGTATGGAATAATACTTAGTTTATTATTGTAATATTTCATCTAGCAATAACTCTACTTTAACAGTACCTCATTTTTAATAAGCAATTCTTGTAAAACAGAAATTTATGAAATAAATTTTATGGAATATTATACCAAGAAAACCAGAAGATGTGCTAATTAACCAAATAAGAGTTAAAAAAGCAGACATGGTTTCAGAAAAACTGTATTGCTTGGTAGATCTAGAGATGATCATTTAAATATTGATACATAATCAAACAAATAAAATGGTTCTAACCTTTTCTGCGTTTTCAGCAAGTTTTGGATGAGAAGCATTTGCCTTTTGAATTCGCTCTTTTATTGCAAGCACCTCTTGCTGTAATTTTGAAGCATCGGAGCGACAAGCAGCAATATGATCAGGTGAAGGTGTGAAAATTACAGCCTCAGTTACAACAGTTATGCGCCTTTGTATATCGTTGGCTTTCTTCATAAGTTCATCTGCGCATTCCCAAAATAAATCACAGTCCTTCTTAAGTTTTAAAAGTTCCTGATGGCGATCGCTAAGGTCGCTTCGAAGCTGTAATATAAATAAATTACTAAAATAAGTGTGAAAAACTGAATAAAAACAACTTAAGAGATTATTTATTTTGGGCGTAAAAATGTTAAGGATAGTGCTTTAGTGAGAAACATTAATAGAATTTTATATCAGAAAAAAGATGGTCAATAAAATAGCTCACATCGGCAATCCGTTTTGCAATATCGCTGACCGCCCTGCGCACATCATGCTTGATTTTTACATCAATACTGTCTTGCTCTATGAGTCTTTCTTTCGCAGCTTCAATTGTAATCAAAGCAGATTTCCTGTTAAAACAATATATATAATTTGTGAAACCGATTTTAAACACAAATTTGAATTCTAAATACAATATGCAGTTCAGTAAAAGTTATTTAAACGTACTTTTCAGCAAACTGCTCAATTCGAATTCCCGTTATACGTATATTTTCATTTATAGTATTGGCATCAAGTGGATTGACGTCACTCTTTATTTCAATGTCCGTCTCATCACACCTATATTCAGTATATATTACAAAAATCACAAAATTACATGCGAAAATATACATACCAGAATCGCAAATTTTCTAGCCCTTGTTGTAGTTGTCCTTGATCTACTAGTCGTGTATCTAGTCGTAACCGCTCATCCCGAGCTACACGAACAAGATCGCGAAATCTCTGTTCTACTTCACGAACGCGGCTTCGAATTGCTATCGCTCGTTCGCCGCCATCATGGAGTCTCGGAAGAATAAGGCTGAGACGCCTGACAGAGTCACATACCAAAGATTCAGCTCGGGGCAGAAGCTGTAATAATTTAAAAGTAAACAAAAAAAAATTCTTTGAATAATGAAATGAAACACCTCTTCAACAGCTGTTTGCCTCTCTTCAAGTTCTTCTAGTGGGGGAGTACCTTTTCTGCCTAGCATTTGATCCATCACTTTATTTCCCATAGCTATGCATTTCTCCGCATCAAACAAAACCTAAGATATTTCGTATATATGAAGCTATATTAAATAAAGCGTTTTCCGATACTTCATTATCATAAAGTTAAAGTTAAAGTATGGAATAAACTAAGTACTGACGAAACACTGACATTATGAAGCATCTGCCACTCTTTTATATCTTCAACAGCCCGCTTCTTCCTCTCGTCTAAATCTCTTCCCATATTATTAACCCTCTCACGAGTATGCTCGACTTGTAGCATATCAAGCGTCATTTGACTTTCTTCAACTTTTTGTAGGGCATCCCTTAGACTCGCCTCCATTAACTGTAAATTACTATTGAGAAGTAGTAAATATAAAAAATAAGAATAATACATACACTATATCGTTCTTCATAGTCATCTAAATTTTCCATCGGGAACTGTTCGTCATTTGCGATTGCCTCCTCTATGTTATCGAGATCTGTGAATACCTAAAGCAAAAATAACTATGAAAAATTTAGCGGTAATTTCATATACTTCCGCAATTACCTGTTCCATTGAACGACTAACGCCATCAGATTCACCACTGAAGAAAGAGTATTTTAAGGGTTGATCACTAGATGCCATTTCCAGAATTTTCGACCTGTCTGGCTCCTCCTCGTCAATCTCCATAGTCACAGTTGTCAACGGTTGGGCGTAATCAACTGTGACCATTCGATTCACAAAGTTTTGGTTTCGAGGATTATCATCTATATGCAGTGGAATAAAATTAATCGCCATTTCGCGATCGACAGGCTGACCAGCACATGGAATACTTTCTGCCAAATTTAATTCTACAAATGATTCGGCATCGAAAGTTTTTGTGGTTTCCTGATTTCCCTCAGATTTTCTTACATCCTCTTCAATACTAATGTCCTTAACAGCTTCATCTTCTTCAGTGTTAATATCAGTGAAATTACCATGGACTTCCATTGCTATAAAAAATTACTTATTTTTTCCCTAGCCAGTGTTTATCTTTGTTCCTTATTCCCTTTTATCAGTATTTCCTGAATACTATATTATATCATGCTATATTCTATAACTCACCAAGTGGTCCAATGCTACTCATACTTGTTCGATCTGGCGATGTACGAACTGGTGTTACATTGGCCATGCCTCGTATATTATCTGCTGCTAGAAGTGCAGATTCTAGCAAAGACACATTTTTGCTTAGAGAGTCCAAGGCAATATCCCGACTTGCTGGAGATTTCCCAGGAAGTGCAGCATGGATTACAGCCGCCCTACTAGACAATGAAGCCAACTGAGAATCACGCTCAGCAAGATCACGACGAGTTGCCTATTAAATCATGTAATATTAATAACAATTTAAAAAATTACGGTGAAAATAGTTATTATCTACATCTAATAATATAGTGTAGTAAACACCGAAACAAACCGTTGCTATCTCTGGATCGGAAAGGTTTCTACAAGTAAGAGCATAAATGACGCGTTCCATACTTTCACAGTCTTTCTCTAATGTTTCACTTTGTTGTAAGAGAGGAACAAGTCGAACACGATGTGAATCAATGTCTCCCTCCATCTGAAAATAATTTCACGGTAGTAGGTCGTTCTTTTATTAATAAATGTAAGCAAATAGTAAAAGGAACAAATGTTGGAGATGTATTAAATAACCTCAATTTTCAGCAAAGAAATGGTGTAATGCTCGTATAGAAACAATATTTAATGCTATTCCTTAAACTAAGGAATTATTTAGATATCAGAAATATTAATTAAAACTGGAAACAAAAAGTACTTAAAAACACAGAACATATATATATATATATATATATATAGTGGTTCCTATTTCATTGAGGACACTTACTGATTGCCAATAATATATCGATTCGATGCCGTCATAAATACTTTTTATTGGTTTAGTGTGCTAAGTATTAAAACATCAACATTGATAACCATACAATTAATAAATCATAGTATAAAAGGTATTACCAAGAGTATTTAATCGTCTGTTGAAAAATAGTACAAAATACGCGTCATTTCTCTTTAAAATTAAAAATAGTTTCTTTTCTTGCTTTAAATAACATATTCATATTACTAAAATGTTAATGTATATGTGACGCATCGAACTTCCCAATATCCCACTGGTTGTTTGTTTTTATGTTAGCACCTATATGCGTAATATCTTACAAATCGTGACGTTCCACATTAAGTAAATGTCCTATTCGATATCAGTTCATGAATCACTGATAGTTTGCACTTTATACTTGCTCGAAAATAACGTTTAAATAACACCTATCCAGCCAACACATGATCTTAAGAGAACTATAAAGAATTAATATTGAAAGAATGAAAAGCGGTACAAAGAGAAATGAAAAGAATGCTTAAAATGAGTTTTGCTATTAAAAATAAATGCTTAAAGACGGAATTACAATGCATCTATTCCATAAAATTGTTCAATAAGAGGATATTGAGGAACAGAGTGAATTAAACCTTGATTGATAGACTATCAGTGTCCAATTTATATAGACCACATTAATTAAAATATTTAATAAAGATGAGATAGAAGATGGAAAAAAAAGTTCCATCTAACCTGATCAGCTTTATCGACAATCTCATCAAGTTGTTCTATAGCTTTATGAGTATCAAGCTCCATCCGGCCACTATTCGCTAGTCTTCGTCCTTCAGCAACAACAGTATCGAGAGCGCTTTTGGACGTTGTAAGAAACGTCTCAACAGCCTTTAAAAATTATAATTGTAATAAGCACAATGATTCTCCATTAATAACCAAGCATGTGCTATTGCTTAGCCACATCTAAAAAATAAAGTATTTCAGCATATTTTCCACTTATTTCATTCGTTATAATCAAAATAATACTTCCGAATTCTGAACTATCTCATATTTCGTAAGCCTCTTAATGCTAAATTAGTTACTTTCTTCAAACCTGGAAATATAAGTAGAACCAAAATTGTTTTCTAGTTGGTTACAACTAGGGATCGTCTTGAATATCATACTTTCTATCAGGCACCCATATTTTTTTGTTTGGATAAATAATAAATATGAAATTAATTAATTCAAACGTCGACTCTCTGCAACCACTGTTTTATATTTGACACTGGAGCAGTATCGAAGTCCAAACTATTCGACGCATGGTCAAACATATCCTTCAACATTTTCACCTGAAATAGTTTTGCATCGTATGCAAAATTAGCAACAATATAACGTGTCAAAATAAGACGAAAATATTACACACTTGATCAGCAAATGGAAGTTCAGATTTAACTGTAACTTCAGTTAACGTGAGTGCAGCATGTTCAGGATTTTTCAATCGCGCTTCAAGCTTGGCCCAACGTTGAGCAACATCACTTATGAGATTAGAGTTAGCTAGTTGTGCATTAACGGCTGCAAGTTGCCTAGCTCGTGAAGAAAGACGATCTCGATCACCACGGAGAAATCGAAGAGATGATGCTATCTAAACAAAGTATTGGTAGGAAACTTTAAATAAATATGCCTGAAAATAAGTAATTATCGAAAAGCAATACTAGATTATACCTCATCTGGCTGTTTATCTTCTATTGAGTCCATCTTTTTCATAAGGTACTGGTGAAGTTCATCCACTTCTAATAGGAGGCTATGCTCATCACTGTTTATTTCCTAAGTGCAAAGGAAAGTGATTTTAAAATATGAAATAGGTAAGTCTAGACCAAAATATCGCATTTTTATTTGAAAAAAATTGGGGAATTAATAAGAAAACTCTTAAAAAGTAGTAATTGTAGTACGTTAACCATTCTGATCCATCCATCAAGCTTTTGTTTTATTCCATCAGATCTACGCCTTCTGTCCAATGACAAATTTTCATTAACTCTAACTGCATTCTCGCGAAGAAGCCTTTCTAGGTCTTCAATATTTCTGAGAGTAGCTTCATTGTGATTCCATTCTGTCCTAAGCTGTTCAACCATATCATCATCATCCATCTAAATAATGAATAAAACAAAATTCTTAATTTAAAAATATTCCGAATATGGGAAACAAGAACAATGTAAAATCCCTTTCACCTTATTTTCATATGAGTACATGTCTAGCCTGAGTTCAAGATTTGTTAAAAATTTTTCGACCTCTTCAGACTCGCTTACTAACTTCTTGTACATGACAATACAGTCCTCAAGACGCTCAACAGTCCCCTCCGCTCTCTAAAACGTAGAAATTAGCCTTTGAAATGTAATAAATCTTCGATATGAATAAATTAGTCCTTCTATTAAACTTGCATCATAAAGATCCTTTAGTTTATAATACTTACTAATCCTAATTCCTTGGTCTTTTTTTTTGAAAATCGGATGCGCTCTGTAACACCAGTTGAACTTTCTTGGTCAAAAATTCCTTCCTCAAAAAATTATACAATTAAATTTTAGAATAGTAATCATCTGAAAAATTGATTAGGAATACAAACAGACATTTAATATGTGAACTGCTGTTATTTCGACAAATTATCTGTTCAACCACCTGTTGTTAAGTGTATGTATCTTTACATTTCTAAATGACAATACTACTTCGAAACTATTATTTATCATTTTTTATAAATCATTTGAGACGGAATAGAATTAAAATGAAATAGTCGAAGCGTATTATAGTTTATTCATTTAGGTATAGTCTCACTTGCATTAGTTGATCCCTTCCCTTCTCAAGACTCTTAACATCTTCATCCAATATAATCAACTTCTTTACGAGAGACTGTGCCTCCTCAAGGCTATCAGAACAACAAGAAGCCTCAATACCTTAATTATTTTAGGTTATTAAGAACTTCGGAAGGTAGTTACAAACACCCCTTCTTAGACTACAGAATATGCTAGATGCATCGGAAGCGGTATAGAAATATTGATTTTTTTAAAACCCTCTCAAATTATGGTACATTTTAAACTTTTTAAATGTGCTTAGATCTCACCCGTCATATCATCTAGTGTGTTCTCAATATCAGCTAATCTATGTGCTGTCCTCTCCAGTTTTTCTTCAAATGATTTTGGCTGTTTGAACTCAGCAAATCTTTCTTTAAGATCAGAAAAAGTAGTCTGAAATTATTGCAGAAATATTAATAATTTAGCATGATACAATAAACTACATAAGAGATCAGTTATTCTAAAAGTTCTACATCCCTTAATTTATTACATATACAAAGAAGCGTGTTTCCTACCAGAGCATGTTGCAACTGTGCATGTAATCTTTCATTGGTTTTACGATCACCCTCATTAAGCCAGATTCCCAGTTCAGAAAGTATATTCGACCATCCATTAAATTCCCGTGAAAGTTCCTAAATAAAAACAAGTGATTTGAAAAAACAAAATACATATATTTCATATTACCCAGACACTTAAAAACTGAGGAATTGGTTTTTTTGTTCAACTCTACCTAAATCCTGACTGAAAGGAGTTATTCAAAATCACTATCCACTATTTTTAAAGTAAGTTAAAGAATTAAACTACTACTAAACATGTTGGATGTTGGCTTAAATTTAATGACTGGGACCTAAAATAAGAATATTTAGAGAAAAATCCTAGTCCATTAATATTTTCTCCGCATAAAAGCCAGGATCTAGAAAATATTTAAAAGAAACTTCAAATAGTCCTTCGCTTCAAGAAAGGACTGTCAATATACAATATCACTCTTCTATTTAACAATATTCACAACTTAATACTTTACCAATTTTTTAAAACACTCATGCATTAAAGAAAATGTAACTTTAACATGCCACACAAAGTAAAAATTATCTTATTATTAACCACTTGCATAATACTGGAAAACAAAGTTAAATGTTTTCATGCTGAAACTCACTTGCACCAGAGTGCCTGACTCAAAAGCTGGCTGTAATGGGGGTAAAAATAATCAAACAAATACTTCAAGCAAGAAGCAAGCAGAATGCTAGTGGTTCTACGACTACAGAAATCTGCTAAGCGAAACAGAAAGTATGAGTAGCTGGGTAATATAAGAGAGGCGCTATTAATTCTACTTTATAAAAAGGATTTATACTTTTGTCAATAAGTATAAAATAGGAAAATAGTTGAAAAAATAACGAGAGGGAAAGAGAAAACCAACTTTGTACTCATCGGGAACATCAAGGGCGCATATATCTGTTGCCCTTCTCATTGCTAACAAAGGATTCATCTGGCCTGCCCAGTTCTGCAAGTCTGCCATATTCTTTTCAAATCGCTCACATTCTTCAACCGCCTTCGATAATGCTGCTATTCTGTCACGTGCTCGATTCGCAATTTTCTCGCGAGTATCAGAAAGACGTGCATAGCTTTCACGAACAAAGGATTCATCCATAGAAGAGATAGCACCTTCTAGTTCATCCTTTGAATTAACCTTATCAAGCAGATTTTCCAGATGCTAAAATAAATTATTTTGAGCAATTACTTAAAACATTGACATAATAGTGATCCTCCATTATGTCTGTCAGATCATTAAATAACAAGAACCTAAAATATATAACCATATCTATTAAAACTGTTGTAAATCTGCGGATAAGCCCTCAATTAATTCCTTTTTTTCTAATTCACTAGTGCTTAAAGTGATCTATTCCTGATACTTTTCTTGTTTACACATCTAACATATTGTTAATTTTAAAAAACAAGGATTTAATAAAGTTCACTTATAATTAATCACCCATCAATGAGGGTGGAAATAGACGTTTGGTAAACAAAACTTTTGTGTAAAGAAAAGTGATCAAAGGAACTTACATCTAGATGTTCACAGCACTCTTCAGCATCAGAAGCTTTTTCACTTGCAGTCAACGTTTTCTCCAACGTTTCAAGAATCCTTTCCTCGTCACTAATAGTTTCTAAAAAAACAAATACTAATCCATTTGGAAAAACATAAGGAATGAAATTTAAGTAATAATGGGTAGCAAGAACAATTTTGGGTATCAATGTTTTGGATTGAATATACAAATATTTGTTTTAGACACTAGAACTTTCACATCAAAAGATATTTAACATAGAATAAGTGTACTTTCATAGTAAATTGCACTGAATAGAAGAAACCTCACTCTGAATACATCTTCTATGTTCCTTCCTGACGCAATTAATATGATCTTCAATGTCGTTCTCTAACTGCCGCCATCGTTCAACTATATTACGAATACGATCACGTGTGCTAGTAACTATCTAAACAAAAATTGGATTAGAACCAAGTTTTTAGCGATTTCTTAAGTGAATAACCTCATCGGTGTTATTTTACTACAATAAATCATTCACAATAACTAATATGTTGATAAAGTAGTGTAGTAATATATGTAATAAACATTAAAAACAAAGGGAACAATGTAATTAAAAGATATTTATATATTAAATAGTTGGTACCTTTTGTGGTACATTGTCATCAAGAGCAAGCATTTTTTCTGCCACCCTTTCTGCTTCCTTTCGAGTAGTCTCACCATTAGCAAGATGTTCACGAATTGATTGTAACTCATTTAAAACTGTTTGTAGTTCATCTTCAGTACGACTCGCACACTCCATTTTTTCCGTTAGCCTGTAATAAGCTCCTTATATTTTTATAGAATTTCGCAACATTATCTAGTGCATTTAATCAAAATCACTAGCAAGCTAGACCAAATACTTAAAATCACGATGAATGAAAATAGGTACTAAATCTATATAGTTACTCTGAAGAGTATGACAAGAACTGAATGGCATATGTTTTTTAAAACCTTTCTCAATATAGCGTTTTAATTGAGTTCCTTTATCAATTATTTTAATAAAATAGTAGCTCATATTATAACAACCAGCAACCACTTAGAAATATGGAAGAAGATTACTAATACTGTTCTCACCTATTTAGAATATCCTCAGCGGCTTTCATTTTCTCAAGAGCAGCAGCGGTTACACGACGCCGTTCCTCCATTTCCGCCTTCCTAAAAAAAACTGCTCTTATGTTCATAATACTAGTCTTTCATAAAATTAAAACTCATTGCTAACAAAAGATTCATAGTATTGAATAATTCATTTACAACATTTTTATGTGAAACAAGTCTAATTTAATGTTAACTTATATTGCTCAAAAGTTCGTAATGTCAAACAAAATCTTCTGTATGGAATTAAAGCAATCTTCCAACCTTGTTTCTGCTTTTTCCACAAGTTCAGATGACATTTTCCCATTTCTTGTCCTCTCTACTACTTGCTGACTGCGTGCCAAGTCACGATCTAGTGCATCAATATCACCTACCGTACTCCATTCGCCATCCAGTTCATGATTTATATCATCGCTATCAGCAGAAGTCATCGCTGACAATAACTGCAAAGAGTGTATTTCTATAATACTCTGGACAAAACTGGTAACAAAAAACTAGGAAATAGAAATAGCTTTTATAAGTAATATTAATCGGCATATCAGTTTGGAAATCCATGAAATTTACCTCACTCTGCAGTGAATCAATACGTTTCTGTATAATGTCAAGTCCTTTCTTGAGAATAGCTTTTTTTACTACGTCTTTTTCTATGAAGTTCAAGTTGGAAATCTGAAATATAATATAAAGGAAATTGAGATAAGATCATTCACAGATGAGTTTTGAAGGATAAAATATCATATCATATATATAACAAATAACAAAATTTGCACCTGTACATGTAATTGCTGGTTCAGTTTATAAAGGCGTTTAGGTCGTTCAATAACGGCAACATGTGATAGATCGCTCAGAACACTTTAAATATGTTTCTCAAGATTAAGTTAATATATAATATACGGTTAAAAAATATAGACACACCGATCACATCCACCTATCCACTCTTCTATTGCTCTGGATACCGCTGCTTCTTCTCCAACATCTGCATGTCCAGTAAGAACATTCATAGCTTCACTAATCTTAGTAACTATTCGTGCCCAACCCTTTGAATTAAATACCGTAAAATTGACTGCGAAATTAGTATGCCCTACAATTTTATTTAAAACTCGATTATTTATGGTTTTGACTCGTAGACTTAAGTGGTACAACAAATTGTTATTGTTAAACAACCATTATTTATTAATATAATTGGCTTGAAATATATTAACTAAAACCACTAAAGAGCCATATATCATCCGTTTTTATTATCAAACAAACCTTTGCAAATAGCTCAAATGCATCATTTGCTTTTTTCAGCTGTTTAGAAGATAGATCTGCACTAAGATGCATGTGCTCCAGTTCCAATTGAAGGCGATTAACCTTAGCTTCTTGATCTTTGATTTCGATCAATTTTTCTTGGCACACACTGATCATTCGTCTCACCTATAATCTGTCCATGGTAATAAAACAGTCTACATAAACTTAGCAAAATAAATGGTATCAACTTTTAGCATAAAAATCAATTATTGTGCTAAAAATCTTACTGGCCCGTTTAACTGTTTTATCTAAAAAGTGGAGTTTAATGTTTTAATGTTAAGTACTTAGCACCTACTTCTCTTTAGATGTTCACCGCTATAAGTTTACTCTTGTTAGCCTCAACTTAAAAAAAAACGTTGTTGTAAAATACGCCTATAGACAAATTAGACATTAAACATCTGAAGTTAATCAAATAATCTGTTTATTTAAAAAAAGCATCCGATTTTTACGGATGCTTTGGAAAACTGGATACAATAAGACGTATCCATTAAATTTCATCTATAGCACTAAGTGCGGGAATGATAACATATTTTTAAGTTCTTACTAGTACACAGCATAGCAGCGATTTACAAAACTACCATTTTTCATGTCACCTTTTTTCAGATTCTGACATGAAATATTGCGAAATAGTAAGCTGCAAAAAACAAAATACTCTATAATGTTACATAATTTAGAAGAGGCAATTAACTGCAATATAATTCTATTTAATAATTAATAATCAACATTTTAGTGATTTTTGGAAATCATTTCATAAACTTGGCACATAACAATCCTTGTAATAAGTTCAACGTTCCAAATAAAAGAGAAAAATACAAGAGACAGTAAATTAAAAAATATTGAGCAAAGGTAAAAAATCAAATATTCTCTCACTTGATCTGGTCTTTTAGATACTGAAAAGCTATCAGTCCATTCTTGAAGATGTTCCATCTCAGATGTCAGTTTATTGACGTGACGAAGAAATCGTTCAACAAGCTACAGTAAATATAGAGTAAAGATTTATTATGACCATATGATAGTAAACAATATATTCATACCTGGTGGTTTATATCATCAACATCAGTATCAGTAGTATTTTGGGATGCGGTTTCCGAATTGATCGCATCTAGAGTTGTAACTTGGATCGAAGACTGAAGAACACTTAAAATTAAGAGTATGACAAATAAACCGAAAAGAACACCTTTAGTTTATCAGCTGAGAAATTATGGGAATATACTAAGATTCCACAAATTGGAATTCGAGCGAACCACTGGAAAATTACCAAAAGTCAATCCTATTTGGCTTCAAAGTGCTTGTATGCTAATTTCGTAAATTGAATTTTGCTTGTTTTAAAGTATTACAAGTATTCGCATATTTCTAAACATAGCCTTAATACACTGAATATTTTTGCAAAGTGATAAAAATCACGATCTTACAAATGTTACCACGTACTACATTATACAGTAGAACCACACTACATAATGATGCTAGAATAATTTCAGAAAACCAAGCAGAATTACATACAGTATATCAGTAGTAAAGAATTGGATACATTCTCACAAAGGATCTTAAGAAAACAATTAAAAATAAATTTGTAATTCACTGTAGCCTGATCCGGCTTTATTATCCTGTCGGCCCTAACTGAATCATCTATATTTAGTGTTTTATCCGTAGACTTCTCTTGAGGTTTCAGATGTTTTAAATCGGCTTTCCCGCTTCGAACAAGCTTTAAAAACAGGATATATATATAAAGAATCGCATTGCTAATTTACGATAATGTTCCCAAATGGAAAAGAGAAATTGGACTTATCAATCTCACAGTTCTGCTGTGTTCTTCTATTCGAGCCACCAAATTATCCCATCTTTGGGTAACAGTATCTAGTTTTCTTTTGACGTCATTCGCAGCCATTCCATTATCTGGTTCAAGGCGAGCTACTAATTCACAGCTAAGTTGCGAAAGACGAACAAAAGAGCTGTGTTCAGCTTCAAGTGCGGCTTCAGCTTTTTGAAGCTTTCGAACCTAAATATTATTTCTTTTATATTTATTAATGTATAAATTACTAGTTTACAAACTTGTTCGGCGACTTCCTCAGAATCTTCTAAATGATGTGCTGATTTTAGTCCCAGTAAATCCTTAAAACAAACTGTTAGATTGAAGTTATTAAAACCAAATGAGGATATTTACAACTCACATGTTCTCTTTCCTTAAGCCAGTTGTTCAATCGATCAAACACCCCATTTGTTTCTGAGCACAGTTCAGCGAGTCCATCCAGCTGGCTGGCTCGGTTTTCAGCCCACCTACATATTGTCTGCCATCGAGTACCTACTGATTGTAGAGAATTTTCAAGATCACCAATTGACTCATCTGATGTATCTCCTTCATCTACCTGAAATTTCACTTTACTCTGCATATAAGGCATCTAATTTGAATTATCACATAGTGACTGTTCCATCTCTTTTCATACTTTTAAATGATTATATTCTACTTTATAATTACGGAAAAGCCACTAGACATTTAGTATAGATCAAATTATAAACATGCTAAATACAGTTTTAAAAGCGCTGCATGAATACTTGCAGAGGTGTGATATTGGGCATACATTTATTGGAGCCGTAGGTATGTTCCATTATAAAATAGCGAACCACTTAAAACAAACACGTTAACCAGTACAGAACCGTATTTCCGAAATAATTTATTTCAATATTATACTAGTTATATGCACGTTACTTATTTCAAAAGTGATGTGAAATTTTCACAGTTAACTAGATACATACCACAGCAACAAATGTGCTGAGATTATTGATGGTATCCTGGTAGCTACTGATTCGTGATTGTAACTGCATATGTTGTTCTATTTGGCGTATCACATCATTACTAGAAGCAGCTACCGGTTCAGCCGATGACATTTCCAATTCGATAGATGATAGCCACTTTTCAATTAATGCTAGTTGTCTGCAAGATTTTCATTATTATTTCTAAGTGTATTACAATATCTATCCATATATATATAGTAACTTAGTGGCTATAAGTCATTTCTAGACAATTTCATGCCCCATCATGTAGAAATACAATATTTATGAAAACAAATAGATCCAAATATCCAATATCCATTAATGTGTTTAAAATTATATTTTTACTCACTTTTGTTGTAGTTTATTCAGTTGTGTCTGCAACGCAGTTTGCCTATCCATCGCCAGTGCTCGCAGTTCCTCCCAACGACTGTTCACTACTAATAATTGTCCTTGTATAGCATCGCGTTCATCTTCACTTCCAGCTTTATTGCATAAAAGCTGACCTCTGACAAATCTTTGATTAAACTTCACTCTTGCATCAATAACTAATTTAAATATACCGTAATAAACCTCAATGTATAAAGTTCAGTCAGAATTTGATATAAATTCATGTTATAGGTAAAATGTTTGTGGAAGAATACCCATCTTCAAAGTACCAACTATACGGCAGTATTTCCTTAATAGAAAATGATAGCAGAACTCAAAATATCAAACTGTAAAATACCAAACCTATGTAGAACCCGTCCCACGGTATCCTGACTATCTGTAAGGGAAATCATAAACTGCTCAAAATCCTTGAACTGGCTTTTAACGATATTGAGGTCTTCATGTTCGACGTCGGACAATAAAGTAAGCTCTTCCTCTGCCTCAAGGAGCCATGTTAAAACCTGCAAAATGTCTTAACTATGAGTTAACATTGTTCACTGTAAATCAATAGTGGACAGATACTCCTAAATTATTCACATAAACAATGAATCCAAGCTATAAAGGACACGATACAATATTACTTGGATAACAGTAAGATTATGAGGTACATTTTAACTCACCTGTTCTAAACAATTCTCGAAGTCCCTTGTCAATTCTTCTTTTCTAGACCGTTTGCTTTTTGCAGATTTTTGTGATGATGATGAAGACTTCCTTGATCGTACTTCTACACTCTAGAATAAAATATGAGAGAAAATGGTTCGATTGTATTTGGTAATGTCTATCCAACACTTATATAACTTTAATATATTTGAGAAATTTTGTTAAGCAATTTCAAAATTATTAAGCATTCGTAACCTAAAATATCAGGAATTTAAATGCCATTCATTTATAACTGAACTAGATTCAATCTGAAGATTGCAGACACATCTACAGATAAATAAAAGTATAATCATAATATTATTGGTAATAACTAGAAAATAGCACAAAAATAGATCAATAGAAGTGGGTCTGTTACAGAAAGTATGTGAAAAGCTTGCTCTTTAAAATTTAAGTAAAAAAATAGTTTAAAGTTTATAACAGTTGTGTAGTTACGGTGGTGGTCATATGCTTAAGGCTTCCTTGTTCAGGTTCAATGACCTATTTCATAAAATAAAAATGGAATCAACTGATATTAATAAACAAATTACATTTCCTACTTTGCTTTAATTTTGTACAATTAAAACTGGTGATGTAATTCGTGAAATATGCTATTGAGTCTGAACGAAAATTGCTGTTAGCCGATGTAATATTAATACCTAACGGTTCTAATAATCAACCCACTTCACTCTGGTGTTCTATACTTTGTTGCTGTTTTCTGAGATGCACTGACGTTCTTGGGGCCAAATCAGAAGTGTGAATAGTAGCATTCACACCTGCAGAACCTGTAGTAGATGCTAAAATTAAAAGTTTTCCAATCTAGATTAAAATCAAGTGTATACAAAATAAAGCTTACCCTTCTGAACGCTAGGTGAAGAACCTTCAGTGGATTGTTGGTGTACTAATGAACTTTGATTACTGGGAGTTATTTGAGAAGGTACAATAGAATGGCTGGGCATATCATGACTACCTAAACATGACAACTAAATAATAAGTTATTTTTTTAACAAATTTACGATGTACCTTCGCTGCCTACAGATGTCTGTGGTGTGATTTCCTGATGTGGTGTAGTAGTTTCAGAACCTCCGGTGCTTGTATCTTGCACTTAAATCAGATAATGGAAGATCATTTACGATCTATATTCGTCTTATATTTTATGCACCACGCTATTAATTAGATCAATTCTGATGAAATGGGATCACTATAGTGCTAAAGACTATTTCCGTAAAAAATTATAGATTATGAAATAAAGAAGTGCATAAAAAGTCAAACAGAGGAGAATAGTATGAGAAGCTTACCGCTCACTGTCTGTTGTCGGTCTACAGGCTGTGCCTGAGCCGTTGATTCATGAGAATGATTAAGTGAGCTCGCGGGTGTCGCCGAAGTACCCAATGTTGAAAGATCCTAAAATCCTTTTTAGCTTAAAAGCTCTATCATTCTTGTTTCATAAGATTAAAAAACAAATAGAGTTAATTTAGATAAGAGGAAGAACTAAGGTATTTACTGTATTAAGTGCTGAAATAGAGCTTTTCCCAAGCAGTGAAAGATACAGGGTCATCAAATAGCAAACCACTGAACGCGTATCCAAATGCTCACTGTGAAGATCTGTAAATACAATATAACCAATACTCGTAACACCTTCAACTTTCGAATGCTTGTTTAAAGTTCTTCACTGTACATAAAACTTTTAGGCAAAACAAGAACAGATCTTGTGCCGTCATACAGTAAATAATTTATACGGAAGATGTGAAAACCTTAGAATTAATCGCAGCAACATTTGTAGAAAAAGTACTAGCGTAGATAATGGCTAATTCATAAATAAGGCATGAAAAAAGAAACTTGCTATATGATTTAGAAAATGTAGTAGAGCGACGTTAAGTAAAAATATGAGAGATTAACAAAAGAATAATAGCTGAGCAGTAAAGTGGCAAATTCTAATTCTTGCCATCAATACACATGCATGCATTAAATGTGATCTAAGTGGTTGCCCTCAGAGCATACAGTAAACCCTTATATTTTACGGAAAATTAATAAACAAGTTGTATACTAATTTAGCATAAGTAGCTAACAATTATAACTCTTAATAATTATAATTATATAAATTAGCTGAATGCAATGAAGAAAGACAAAGTAATGACTTTTAAAAATGAGAGCAAAATAAGGAGGCCAAAAGTTGAAAAAAAGAAAATTGAGTAAATTGAGTTTTCTAAGAGTCCTTTTAAAAACTGCTTTAGAGAATTACTTAATAGCATAATGAAAGGCAAAGGCATGCGAACAGAATGGGTTAGTCATAGGCTTTACGCATTGGTAGAAATTCTTATAGGCCATAGATAAGCACAGATAGTTCACGAAGCATAAACGACAGACGATGATATATGCTAAGAACATGAAATTCACTTCGTTATCACTAAATAAAATGAGTATATACAACTATGAATACAGGAAATTTTATATATACTTTTAATAACCAATTAAATTATCAGACTCATTACTAAAATAAACGTGATGGATGATTAATCGTTTGAAGCAGTTAGAATAATGGGATTGCACAAGGAACGCGGACGCAAAAGGAACTATGGGGAAGAAGACGGTTATAGGTCACAAAGTAGATTAGGGACTAGCGGGCAGAGTTAACAGAAATGCATGTTATTCATATATAAGACTGAATCCATTGGCGTAAGATAGTAGAAAAATTATGCGAAACTAATGGAGCATAAAAGCGATTTTCACATGCACATAAAAGAGTGTCATGTGGGAATACTAATGTAATTTTAAAATACAGTACTGCCAGAAGTTGAAGTGTCCACAACAAACGCAAGGACGGAAACCTTCGCTCCGCTAGATATTCTATGAGCTGTAACTGAGGAAAAAATTATGAAGTGTTCGAAAATAAGACTATATATGTCAATATTTTAAATTTAAGTGATCTACAACGATGAGAAAAAGTTCAATCCAGACGACTGTAATAGATGTTATTTATAATGAAAAAATTTGCATAAGGAACCCCCATACTTTTCAACCGGGAACACCGCTAAATGAAGTGTTTTAGTTTGAAGCACATTTAGCTATATAGAACTTGTTGACTTGGCATTTGTATCGACGAAAATGAATATTACAGAATAACAGGATGCCTTAGGATATAATCGAATAATCAGTTTGAGATCGTAAAAGATTTCGAATCTGCCATTATCAGAGCTAAAATAGTGTCACAAAACATGTACAGGGTGGGTAGGAAGTTCTGAACCAGATCAAGTCGCATAATTCTGTAATAAAGGCAGTATTCGAGATGAGAATTCATCTGGAAATACATAAGGTACCTAACAATAACTTAATCCAGTAGGTGTTCGAAGTTTCCTCACTTTGCCGTCACACAAGTTCGTAGACGTCTCTC
>JAJAVP010000389.1:4409-16653 GCA_020740425.3 Heterorhabditis indica
TATTGAGAGTAGATCACCTACACCGACGAATAACATTGTTTCCACTGCTCCACAACCAAAAGATTGTCTAAGGTAGATCTTGGTTGCATAGAGAGGAATAGATAATCATCATTGAATCCATATTACGCTCTTCTGCTTTTACTAGCTGGAGCTTTTATCTTAATGTATTAGTAGATATTTGTTAAAAAATTACTGCAATTTTATATTACTTTTAATAATTTGACTATTTTGTTGATAAATTTGAATTCACTTTTCGTTAGTGCGTTTTATATTCCCCTCTCGGCATCACTTGTCTTATAGGAACAGCCGTCTTATCGTGTCTGACAAATATGCTCTTCTTTGATGTGTGAGAGCAACCGCTATGTAATTGGCCACTCGTTTGTCGATCACCTACAACACCGGATGTAATGAACACACATGAGAAACAGAAACTGTGATAGTTTAGAGAATTTTTCTCAAATATTACTTGTGGATTAATTTGTTTGTTATTTCCTTACGGTATTTGTAACTAGCATATTATTAAATTAGCTTATATTAATCAAATAATAGTAGCACGTCAGTATAGCTTTAATGAAATCATCTTACACGTAGACGGCCAGACTTCCTTTGTGACGAACTGTTAACATTGTATTTGCTTGGCTTGTGATTTTATCATTATACATATGACTTTATAAATAATCGTTCTTACTTTTACTTAGGAAAATTCACCTAGTCTTTATTATAGTGAATGCTCCCTCTTCCAGTTACGTTCAGATTCGTTCCAGTTTCAACAGACAGCCCGGCGCCCTCTTCACTTTCACTCACTTAACAAATGGCTGACGGATTGCGGGCGGCGGTACTAGGTTCTATGCAAACAGCAATACCAACTGTTATCTCAAAATGACCATTATCGTTTACAATGACTTGTTATATATTACTGTAAATAAATTTCTTCCATCGAAGGCTTCGTAATGGGTTCCAAATATGCATATTTCATTTTCAATCTAAATTTAAAATATGGCTAGAAACTATGGCTGTCTTTACTTCACTTGTTTAGCTAGTTTGATGTTACCTCTCATGAACTGAAAATTATTATTCCATCAGATGAATTAATAGGTTAACACAGAGATGGTTTAAATATCAAGCGACTAATGCAATAAGAAGAAATACAAATGACTTCCTCAGGTTCTAAGATATATTACAGAAGTTTTCACTCAATACTTTAAAGTAATTCAGTTTAGCACAAATGTAAGCGAAGTATGGCAAATAGTTCTATTATAAGAAGCCTGATATTTGGGGATTGAGTAGTTTGAAGCGAGTAAATCTTCTGAAACTAATGCTGAGAAGTGCCAAAAAAAGAGATAATTATTTTCACCTATTAAAAGTAGGTGGCCTAATAAAACAGCTTAATCCAAGTGTAAATCTCAACTTAGGTAGATATCTCGCATTTATGCCAGTGAAACTAATAGCATTGCAGGCTAATGTGCTATTTTATCATTTAGATAATAATAAATTCAGTTATATTCCCTTCTAGTAATATTTCGCTCAGTGACTTCCTTCTATATTCCTAGATGCTTTCCGCCACTTTTTGCAAATATAACGATGAGAGACATTATGCAGAGGCATACCCGGTTATCGGCAAGCTCTTTGAAGTTCTCTGATATTAAGCGTTGACTGTCAAAAAATTGAATTCCCAACTAACAACCTCAAGAAAATGCTATAAATTAGGAGTTAAACTAATCAAATCTTACTTCCTTTCATATGCCTAATCTAAGTTCTACAATGAGTTGATATAAAAGTTTGAGGCTTAAGTTTATCGGATATAATAGTTCGAGTATCATTTGCTCATCCCTCTAACCATCTCTATCAATCTGAGCTAACTGCACTAACCCAGGGCATTTATGTAATTGGCACCTAATTGAAACTGAATGGCGACCAGCATGTAATTCTCCACAAACGGATTATTCACTGATTGCGTTTTAAACACTAATATAGAAAGGACGAGAACGTATCATATTGCATGTCTAAAAAACAACTTTATTCTCATAATTCCTCATGTCAATGATGAGTTTAGCTAGTCATCACAATCAACATATTCTACCCAGAAAAAATTATCAACAAATTATATATTTAAATAATTTAAAAGAGTTCGTTACTAACTCTACAATTTGTATAATCAAACGTAGTTTTACAGAAAAATCTAAATGTTGAAGTGCTTATTTTCTATTATTTAAAGATAATCTCCGCACAAACCTACCAGCTCATCCAGCAGTTACGACCAACCATTTGATAGCGAAATACTGCTTCCAATCATCATTCAGCACAGATCGCAACGTGCATCTGGTTTGTTAATAAACATCTGTAGATAACCTAACAATGTAAATTCCATTAAAATTAGGATTAATTTATATTTACCATTACTGCCCATTTTGTCTGTAAATATATTTGAAGAAAAACATCTCTTCGGATTAACAATTCTAGTTTCGCAAATTTATCTACATCGCATTCAAAGCCCATTAATTGACAACAAATATTCAAATAGGAATGCTTAACATCGGGCATTCCAAAATTGAAAACCCGTAGCTTTCTATACTTGGTCTCATCTTTTAAGCCTTGTAAAATCGTGAAATTTACGTATATACATATGAGAGTAGAAAATGTCAATAAATATACTATAAGAATGCTAAATGTCTTAGGTGAATGCTCAATATTATAGATAAGTAATTATGTATAATTTCAGGCAAAAGTCAGGTTATAAAATGAAATACGAATATATCCTAATGCCATAGTTAAATGACTATTTCCAGATTCAAGAAAGTTCGAACAGTAAAATGTAGTGTAAGAGAATCTCTACGGCAAAAATGATAAATTTTGGTGTAACATAAAACTAGTACTGTTTAAATCATAAATACTAATAGGAAGAATTATAGGTAATGTGGCATGAGTTCTAGGTAGCAACGTGGACATAAATGTTGTGTTGGTGTCGGTCTGAATTATTTAATAAATAATTTTAAACATTAAGATACATTGTAAAATATTTCTTGTTTTCACACCTAACATAAAGTAGCATCTATTTAATTGGTAAATGTAAGCCTTACGAAAGAGGAAGCTGACTGGAGATGCAAAGGCTGCTGAGAACATAGCTGGTACCTTTGCTGCAAATATTCTGGTGGTGAAGAAGAGTCATTTGTCAACGCAGGAGAGGGAGTTGCATTGGCATCTTGACCAGGATTATGTTTTTTCCATTTAGTTCGTCTATTTTGAAACCAAATCTTCACCTAAATTATTTCCAAATAATAATTTATATGAGGATCGTAATGGAATGGAAATATACCTGAGTTTCTGTTAGATGTAATTGGATAGCCAAGTTCAATCTCTCACAAACACTGAGATATCGAGATGTCTGCATATTCCAGATTAGTTTTACATGAATAAGAATTTAGCAGTGGAAATCCTAGGGAAGAAATATTTCAGTTTTCTTACCTTGAATTTGTTTTCTAAAGCAACTAATTGTTCATAGGTAAATGCAGTTCTGGCTCTCCTAACTTTCACTTGTGGCAATGATAGGACTGAAGATTTTAGCTCTAAACAATGTAAAGAACTATAATGTTACTTTCCTTTTTTTAAGTACCAGTTGGATATTTATTGAAGTTCTCATAAATTTAAACTTTTGATTATTCGTCTAATCACTAAATTACGAAAATCATCACCTAGTCAAAATTACATTATTGCAATTCTTAAGAATTATTACCTTTTGGTCCACAGTTATTTGACTCAATATTCAATGTATCTGATAGTAACTCATCAACTCTAAAACCTCTTTTGTCCGACATCAAAGATGCTTTGCCGAAGTCAACTATAAAGTTCGTTTAAAATTTCTTTAGCAAAAAACAAAGTTCTATGAACTTATTTTTATATAAATAATTGTTTCTTGCATTGTAGCCCTTAGTAGTATGATCAGTACAATAAGCACGTATTGATTAAGAAATGTAAAAATTAATGTTTATTAATTTCTTATCTTAGTGATAGTAGTTTGTGCCCTAATTTACAAACCTATATACCCTACTAGCCATATTCCTAGCAGATGTATAATAATAAATCCGTTCTGATGATGCGCTGCTCATTAATTAGTTCGGATTTAACCACATGATTTTCAGGAACAAACGCTTTGTAATGTTTCGAGGAAAAGTGAACATATAAAAGGGTAAGAAGATAAGAAGTTAGATATGTCAAATAATTGAATTGAACTAAAAGGATGGCAGTGATGATAGGGGAGGGGCTATGGTATACACATTCTCATTGGTCGTTCGGAGTTAGTCTATAACATCGAGTAGCCATAAAATAAGTGGTGAATTATACAAAATACTCAATCCCTTCTAATCATGTGTATTATATGAATATATTAATATTACTTAATACAGATTTTTAGGCGAGTAGAATTAGCTCCTTAGTTTTATATCGCTTTTAAATAACTAGTCTGAAATTTCACTGAACCTTACAAGATGGATGAACACTACATCGCTCAATTCCTCTATTGCTTTTATCAAGAAATTTACAAAGAAAGTACTGAGATAAAATTACTAAAACAAATACTAAAAGTTCTAAACAGCTATAATTTGCACGTAAATAGTGAAGATAATTAGCCAATAAAAGAGAAATATTTGTAGTTTATTTATTTCAACTAAAACTGTCACTTATATTCTTAAATTTCTACGCATTATATAAGTTCACTGAGAAAGACGTCTTGCTTAAATATGTTGAAAGTTCGTGAAACCTGACTGTCTTCTCTTCGTCTTTCGTGAAGTTTCTAAATAGAAAATGCACATATTAATAGCAGTAGGTGTAAATAGAAATTTAACTCAACGTATGTTTTAAGGGTCGTTGCGTTACTGTGAAATTTAGATAGTAATGTGCAAAAATAACAGATGATTAGTTATAGGAAAATTAAAACTATAAATTACCAAATTAGAACATCACAAAACCTACATCTAAAGCTGATACGATATCACTCATTCTGTGGAGCCTGGATGCATAGTTAGGCATAAGCAACTCGTGAGTATAATAGTTGTGGAACTCTTCGTCAAGACGATTCTTTACTTGGTTTGCAATCGCAAGAGTAGAATCGTTAACACCCGGAATGTCTTAATAAAAAATGGTCTCAAGAACAGCATCGTGAGGAACTTTATTAACAATTTATTTCCTCATCTACGATACTTCAAAAATTGTTAGTTAATTCGTTATCGTTTAAAAAATAGATGGTGTGTCACAACTTAAACATGTGACAGAGACACAATAATAAGTGTTCGAAACTTAATAAAATAAAATAATTCAAACTTACGTTTGATATTCCACATGAAATTCATGCTCATGTATATCAATTCAAATTCTCTGGGTTTCATTTTTTTAAATGGATTGATTACAAGTTCTTTGAAATAGTCGTGAGAAGGTTTCATAAACCTTAAAAGAAATAATTCATTAACAAGTAATTCTCCAATAAGATACAAATATCGTTTCAAACCTATACCACTTTTTTACCTATATTAATATTATTTTAGTAAACGATACTACTTATTTGCTACTATTATCAATATAACAATAAGCTTAAATAATAATGAACGCATTTATGAAGTTTAGAATGAATCAATATTTAAAAAATGGCCAAAGATTGGAACACTTATATTAAAAATATGTCACCCACGCTCGCACTTGCTCTTCACTTAGTTCAGTAACTATATCTAACTTTGTCATGTGACATTTAAAGTTGATAATTGCTCCATCTAAGCAGACACATCGGTCATCATCGATATTATATCCAAGAATGATACAACTTTGGTAACACCTATATAATTCGAAAAATCCTGGCCAAAAGTGTTTAAATAGCAACCACTGAAAAGATAAATCAATCAAGCTCCAGTTGTGGCGAAAATATTTTGAATTAAACAAAAAGAATGAGGTTACCCCGAGTTTCAATTATCATTATTTAGTATTACTAGAGTGAATATTACAACTGAAATTACAGTATTCTACAACATAAAAATCTTTCTAAGAAGTCACAAAATTTTGTCGTGCCTTTTGGTCCTTAGGAAGCTGAGCGAAAGGTTGAATAGACATGCAGAACTGGGCAAGGTATTCAATCTCTAGATAGATATTCTTCATAAAAACATCAAGATCTATTATGCTTACTTCACGAGTCTGAAATTTTAGAGTATGAAATGCCTAAGGGATATTGGAGAATAATTTTTCATAAGAGGAACACTGTGAAATCGCAGAATAACTTTACTAACTCTTCCTGGCGTACAATCAGACCATTTTCTTGTATGATCTGCATAAGCGATCATACCTTGCTGAGATATGGTTAACGGAATTGAATAAGGAAATGATGAGGATGTAGTAGTCTACAAAGCAAAATATCCACTATAAAATCACCTTTAACTAAACTGCATCACTTTATCAGGGTATTTTTAATTACTTTAACCTACCTCAGTTTTTGTGCTTCACAATTGTTCATAATATCTACAAAATATACAGAAGAATACATAACCTTTCCCTCTGTCAATTAAATATAATACCTTATCAAAGTAAGTGTCTAATTTTCCTTTAAGAATCATCTGCATATTTGAAATTTGATACTGTAGAGTGTTTCCTCCACACATTTCCAGAACACTTGATTCGTTATAGGATTCGTTCCTGATAATTGTTGTAAATTGGTACCGCGGAACGATAGAAGGCACTGGCACCTAGCGTGAGTTTAATGTAGTCCCAATATACTAATACGCAAGTAATAAAGCCTATTTAAATTGCCATTTAAAGCTAACAGAAACGTTCGCAAAAACCAAAAATTACGAGTATTGTAAGGCTATTCCTATAATTATTAAAATGTTATTTTTACTCTAATTGTTGAAACTTAAAGTATTTACAAAACACTAAAACAAAACGTCTTGTCATAGTAAACCTATCAAGCAGTGTAGTGCTAGGCTCATTCTGCACACCGCATTCAGGCTGTTAGTGTTAAGTACTTTAGAAAACGAGCGGCCCTACTTATTACCTGACTAATAACTGATGAAGAATGGCACTGATGCTCTACATCTGAACAACTTTCTATACCCGTCGTTATTTGAACTACTAAAAATATTGTTTGCAGTTATAGGCAAATTAATTGCCAAAAATAATAAACTGGTCTAACCACCTATTATTCTAGACTAAATTCTAGACTTTTCATACACCCCTTGTGTCAAAAATATTGTTAATAACATAATTGAACTTACTTTCCTTCTTCATTCCACTTACAAGACATTTCTTAAACCGACAGTGACGACATGAATATCTTTTTCCTATAAAGCTTGACAATATCTTTACTTTATATCAAACTTCGGCCACTGCATTTCATACAAATTCCATTTTATTTAACATTATTTATATTATTTCAAAATTAGAAAAAACCTTGCCTTCTTAACGTTTCCAATTTCGGTGAAACCGCTTAGAGATTTTTAAGTGCAATAAAGTTTATAATAACCAAACGTTGTAAGAAACTAGTCAAATTATACTAACCTTACACTCGAGAAAAATAACTTGTTAATAAATACTAGCACGTGACAAAATTTCTCATTGTGGCTTTTTAAAATCTATAATATTCTTAATCTCGTCCATTGTTGTTCAAGAACCAACAAAATCCATTAAATTTTATAGAGCAAACCTACGGAGGGAATGGCCTGAGAACTGATTAAGGGATAGGAATGATAAAGTATCTCAATTTCGCCTAGTTTTCAATATCTAGAGGTTATTCAAAAACGATCATGCCCACAGTATTAGTAATAAAAAAAAGGAAGTTTACTTTGTGTCACTTCACATTTCCCATCAAAGCGGCACTTGTATCTCAACGTTAACGACAATGTCCGACGAAAAAAAGCAGCACAAGCCCGGCAACAGGTAACACCAAAGTGGTGGCCGCTTGAAGGCACCTCACATACAGCGCATTTTAACATCGCACTGTTACCTTAATTGGAACTTAGTGTGACTTACTAGAAAACTGCAATAAGTATTATTTAACAACAAATTTCAGAAAATATACGAACTAGGAATATTAGTACAAAACAGGAAACGGCTAAACTGAATCATAATTCTATTGTTATACCTTTGAAATTAACAACTTGAAAACTAGAACTTTACTATTTTAGTGAAATAAAAAGCGAACGAGCACAATGATTATCAGGTGTTTGAGAACTTAACAGTACAGACTAGAGATGCGCAAAATTAATTCAACATTGCGATGTGCACTGGACAGTAGTTGATAAGATAAAACTATCGATTAAAAACAGTCATTAATATGTTCGTCATTGAAATATTCTCGAAATAACGGGCTTATAAAATGAGTTCTTGAGCAAATTTTTAGGGCTACGAGTACTTGAATCGTCGGCTGTGCAGTGCCATGAATAGTTTAGTCACAGAGTTGTCTGAGTTCTATTGGGTATTAGATGCATGGCTGATCAAGTAGTGACTGTGTGGTTTATATGAAACAACACAAAATATGATGAATAGATTTACTAATGAGAGGTCAAATGCGCGCAAGAATGTTTACATTTTTCATTGATTGACCAACCAAGGTGAATCATATGACAAACGATCGCTCATCGAACAGGTTTATCGACGATTTGAATAGATCTCGTTGTTGAATACTCAGGTATCTCACATTATTTTTGCATCTATATTCTATTTTTAATATTTTAAGCTTGAAAGATGCAATATTTTTTTGTAAAATGATATATATTCAGTTCATTTGCAACTTATGTGCCATTTAATTCTATCCAACGCATGTATTTTATATATATTTAATTGTAATATGATGAGATAAATTCTTGGTGTAATTAAGAATTAATAATGGATATTTAAGAGGTTGTCCTAACTAGAGTTTAAAACTGACATCGTTAAACACATTTTAGAAAACTATAACTCGTATTAGTAATATTGTTTTTATAAATCGTTGTTAATATTCTTTGAGTTACTACGTCCTTTGGATGCTTAGCATAAGTTCTTGAAACATGGTACATTTTTGAAAATGTGTATATGAAAGAATAATGCACAAATCACTAGTTGTCACTTATGTATGAAACCGAAATCAAATCTATGTTTAGCTAAACCTTTTTACATTGAAGAGAATGATGATGCAGAAAGTTTGGAGGATGTCAAACATACACATTTAGCAATTTATGACGGGTAGTTTCTGGGAATCTTCACGAGAGTAATTCTTTTGAAACAAAAGAGAACTATAACATGNCAAACAATTTCATGGACACCTCCAATGACGCCGAGCACTCTGATCAGGAATATGTGAGAAAAGCCTTCATGAGCCTTTCCATAGATAGCACTTGCCTCGTTTTATATATTAGTTTTAGGGAGATATACAACATTATTTGGAGGACAGTGATGTAACTCTTTTAAGAAAAGTAGCCTATGGTATGTCAGTGGGTTTGGTATTTTACTATTATAATATATTTAAATATTTGGAAACATCTCTATGAATAGTTATCATTTTTTGTATGGTGACTGAGTCCATTTTTCTATAAATGAAGTCGTAATAAGCTTCTAGAATATTGTTGATTTACAGTTGTCATAGGCAACTATTTTTGTCTTAGCGGTTTTAAACCAATAATAATTTAAATAACCAAGTGTTCTATTATTGCTTAAAAAGTATCTACTGTAATATTGTATTCATTCAAATAACTTCTAGGCGTTGGTCATTTCTATAATGATCTCTGTGCAAGTATGTGGTTTACATATCTTATGATATATCTTGAAAAAGTTTTGAATTTCCCTAGTTCCCAAGCTGGGTTAATAATGCTTATTGGACAGGTGGGAGATTTTTTGAGTGTAAGATGCAGTGACTATTTTACTTTCTATGCTTCACTTTTGAATACTTGCAGATGGTCGACGCTGTTTCAACACCTTTAGTGGGAATCGCAAGTGATTCAAACGTATTACCCAACTGTATTAGCAAAATCGGGAAAAGATTGTCCTGGCATATTCTAGGCAGTGTTTTTTTTCTTAGAGTAATATCCTTTGATATGTATAATATTATACAGTGGCATCGCATAGTGAAAGATATTGTATAGGAGGACAAAAAATATCACTCAATTACTCTCTTTCCCATAACTTTTAAAGTGTAAAAGTTGCTTAATTTTTATCTCACTAAATAGTTCGGGAATATAGAGGAGATGCTAGCCAGTCAAAGTATACTACCAGTATCATCTAGAACTAATATATTTGAAAATAATACCATAGGTTTGTATGTTAGTCAAATTACTATTAAATAATATTTTTATTCACATTCTTCAGGATCTATTTGCGTGTCAGTATCGTTCCCTTTTCTTTTCAATCGGTGTTTATTATGCAATAAAGACACACCTGACCTCTATGAATTATTCTGGTACATTCCTTTCGTGATGTTATTTCAGTTTGGATGGGCTTCAGTTCAGGTCAGCCAAGTTCTTTCGTTGTAGTTGTTTATATTGTCACACTTCTTCAAATAATACGGTTATCTTCAGAAATAACTAAATAGTCGTAAAATCTCTATATAACAAGAATTTCAGAGCTACTTGTGTTAGTATCCACTGATTACTATGTTCAACATGACCTTCTGGTACTTTATATCTGTTCACATAATATTGTCACTTACTTTCACCATTAGGCAACTTGGAGTAGTATTTTTAATATAGTTCTGGGTAATGGAACTCGCAAATTGAAAATTTAATAGATACCTTTCCGAGTACTTCCGAAAAGAGTGTATAAGGACTAGTCTCACGAGCCGCAGTAACCTCCACAGGTACTTTAACAAACTCCTAAACCTAATGCACATAATCTAGGCTCAAAAAAATCAACGCAGTTAAAAGCAGGCTATAGAGTACAATATCAAGAGAAAACAAAGTTTTCTTAATGAGAGCACTTCTAAGGGTCTTTGATGGGCAGTATTTAACGATTTACACATACAGTACTAGGGTTGTTATTCGGAGTATTCCTGAACCCTTCCATCCGAGAATTTTCCGGTATTTTGACAGTCCACATTTTTAAAATCCCAACTGTCTAAAATTTTCGTTTTTCCCGATTCCATAAAACCCAAAATCGCGACATTGGTGGCCTGAATAATAATCCCAATATGTACATGTTCGTCATAGAACTGTTTCAAAAAACTGCAACTGTAAGCTAAACATTACAAGGTCCATTTGCTTATTTTGGGTTACATACTTCAACACGACATGTTTCACTTTTTTCTTATGTAATGTCGCTAACAAAGTTGTTACTATATCAACTATAGCGCAGCAGTTGAAGAAGTAATGGTAACTTCAGGAAACTGTACTTATGGGTACAACTGGTGAATTAGGAAACGTGGAGACTTGGATCTTTAAAAGTAGTGTTTGGAAAACTTCTGATCAATTGGCAAAATAATGTGGGGAAAAATGAACAACGATAATGCGTTTAATTTTGTGATGATAATGTATTAATAATATAGTTTAAGACTATGCTTCCTTTAATATACTGTATGGTTCAGATCTCCCACCTTGCGATGATTCCTGACTTATCACCGTCGGACAACATTCGCTCTACTTTAAATTCTGTAAGGTACGATTTTAACTAATTTTCCATAATTATTTATTAATAATATTACAAATTGGGAGAGAATTGCTGTGTGTATAGATTAGTATGAAATATGGATACCATAATGCTAATAATGATGGAGTTATGTTCTATTATACGCTAAGAGATATCTTCTATCTTCATTTTGTAGACTTTATTCAGATATGCCTTCACAGTAGTTGCTAACCTATCTGTTTTTGTTTTGCTGGCTTGGTTTCTCAAGCAAGACAATGAGGGTAAACCTATTGGGCCTTGGGATTATCGTGTTTTTCAGGTAAAACCAAACTTTAGTATTTATTAAATAAATAATTCACAGTTTAAATCCAGAATACCTATTAGGAGGAATTCTAAGTTATTTAATTTACTGAAAGTCTTTTCGTTCCGTTAATTTATTTATATTTTTACCAGAGCACCGCCTTAATAATAGTAGGAGGAGGTATTATAGTCAACATCGTTTTTTATGCAGTCATACGGGAGTCGAACAATGGAAGACATATAAGGTTGTTTCTTATCGCAATGTCACAGAATAATACTTGTTATATGGATATGCCAAAAGTTCTGATACGAATCTCAAATCATATAATTTCATGGTAAAAACATTAGTTGGCATGAAAATTTATCCGAACAGATAAGGCACCAA
>JAJAVP010000389.1:18498-31423 GCA_020740425.3 Heterorhabditis indica
CCAAGGTGGCTTTAAGTAACACATGTGCATTAGCATAGTGAGTTCCCACGTCATATATGCTAATTTAACTACACTTTCATTTTGTATCGCAACTTCCTTTCCACACGGTATTGGATTACTATTTATAGTGAGAATTAAATGATATTCAATTTAGAATAATGGTTAAGTGGCAAACTTAAAGTTATCTATAATTGTATGCACATATACAGATGTTATCATGAGAATATATGTTTTATCGTAAAATTTAATAGCGCTTCTTGCTATTATTCAATAATACAACAAATCTGGAGTAATGTGGTCAATATTATAATTTCTTTTTTATTTGACTTTTCTCTTATTCACACAATAGGTAGAAAAAATGAAGCACTTAATAATGAACATTCAGCGTTATTATCTCTATTATGGCAATACTTTCAGAGTATGTATTTTTTCTGTATCAGATTAAAGTGATGAGATTTCAGTCGTCAAAACTCAGCATCAGATACAAGCTCACTCTTATGTGTGCATTGGACCAGTTGGTTTGGACACCTTCAGTTTTATCAGGTAATTAATAAATATTTTCATGAGGTATGTATACACATTCTTTCTATTGTTTCTGATTTATTAGAATCGAACTAAGCCTATTGAATACTGAGACATTTGCCTAGCAGAGATCTGTTTTACTGATTTCGCAGCTCATAGTGTGATATGCTCCTGTTCATCTCCGCGAGGTATAAAATGGCTACGACTACGAATACGACACTAGGCATTTAAACTGCACAGAGACAACACTCTCCCATCTAGATTAGGCGGTGGATTTCTTGCTTCTATAATAGTTTTAGTCTGACGCTATAGTGCTCTAAAAATATACTACCATCTCTTAAGCCTATATAGCGAATTTTAGTTATAATCGGAAGGAATTCGTCAATTTTATCTGAAATCTTTAGTGCAATAATACGTTCAAATTATTACTCGGATCAAGCGTGCATACACAAACAAAGCCAAATACCCACTTCCAGATTGCCTTCTTATACACAGTGTCTCGGCTGTGCATGAATATCTCACAAGTGTACTTTCCTTTTTACATTACTATCACGCAAAGTTATAGTAAGGTCAGTAAAACATGGTGTTTGATATGCAGCACAGCATACTTCGATGTTGTTGAGTGGTAATTTTTGAGAGAAATATAATAGTAATGTATTTACAGAGCTATGTAGCAATTTTTCCTATGATATCCTATCTTTCTTCATTCCATGTATCAATGATTATTGGAATACCTTGGTTAAGTAATAATATAAATAAGAAGGTAAATATTTTTGTATTTTAAAATAATTTTACTTAAAAGTATTGTTTTAAGTAGATACAGTGATTTTGCTATATTTGTTTGGAAAAAACAAACCACGAATACGCTTACATATACCCTAAGTTTTCTCCGAAACTTTTGACTAGGTAAATTCTTATATTGTAGTGGTACATACTTGAATTCCGCGTTTTCACTCTTCTCATTACTAACTCATAGCTTCTGTCTTATATTTCATAGTTACATATAGAAAATTAAATATAAGGTATATTAAGTATATTTTAAGAATTTACTAGTAATTATGGTAGTTTGGGAAAGTAATGCTCGAAATATGTACTTTAACAACAGGATTAATAATATACTATACCCTATTTTATTGTTTAGGTCCTGCTAATGTTTGGAATTATTTGTGGACTGTCAAATTGCGTATGGATGATGTTCAGCTTGCCAAGTTGGCAAATGTATGCAGTAGCAGTACTGATCGGTATCACACAAGCCATTTTGCTGATAACAACATTATCGATTACAGCAGATCTCATCAATAAAAATACGGTTAATACATTTTAACGTTTGATTTATTTCAACGTATTTACGCTTAATTGTCCCATCAACGCTTAAATTACCTACTAGTGGATGATACGAAAATTAATCTACATATTTTAGTTGAAATGAAGAGTTATGACTTGTAGGTTAGCGCCAAACCGTTTATTTTAAGGCTTATTACCATTTACTTTTAAACAATGATAGCATTACCTTTGGAGATTAATGTTAACATATATAAGATTATTTTTGTTTAGTTTTATTTAGTAATTCAAGGAGAGTTGTGCTTTTGTATATGGCGCAATGAGTTTTGCGGATAAAAGTGCAAACGGGATTGCATATCAGCTGATAGAAATATGGAATCCTACCTGCGAGTGAGTTAACCATTTATATATAAAATAATATGAGCGTTTGCGACAAAGTTTCTGTTATATTTGAAATTTCATGTAACTAAGCAAGGAGTTAATCGATTATTTATACTGCTTCACAGCTCTCCCAAATCTGAGCAAGATTGTGGCGACTTTTACCGCAAGATTATGGTTTATTTGCCCGGAGGGTGCTTGATTCTTGCTTTAATTATTTTCATTTCCCTCCTACCAACAAGAATTGGGCGGAGAAGAAGACAGCAACTAATGAGTGAGTTTGTAAATTCCTTTTTATTATGATTTCACATTAATTTCCAATTGAAAAGTAATACATGTTTTAAACCATATAATTATCGAAGAACGTTTGTCACGTTAGCAAATAAACTAGCTTCGACGATGCCATGAAATTTTCTGTTTGCTATAAAATATAATAAAGTGCTGACTTTTATTGGGATTGGAATGTTAGCCTGCAATTTATCTGAAATTTCAAATAACTAAAGCTTCTAATGAAGCACTTAATTTTGTAACATTAAACCTTTCAGCCCATTTGAAATTACGTCATGATTTCCATTTATTCTCACAACTGAGAAAAACACTATTAGGAGAAACGCTTTCCTTGAAAACCCTAGCTCTAAAACGAATCAACATTGGTCAAATAATAAATTGTTTTACTTAGATCCACATTTAATAACAATTGGAATCCCACCACTCTCTCAGCATCACAAATTCCAAAGCATTACATATAATGCGCAATTTGTAAATTACTAAGCAAATTTCCCATCTGGACATTTCTGATAAATAACTTAAAAATTGCCGCTAAGCCCCGGAGGCACATGATACTTTGGCTACTTTTGCTACCGCCTACTCCAAAGTTTTTAATGGAAACGATATTGAAAAACGTGGACGTTCCTTAACTATCGTAGATATATAAACTACTAAATTTTTCATTTTCACGTTTTTTGCCCCACTATTTATGTTTATTATGAGAGTCAAATATGCATAAGCCAGGAAATCCAAGAATAATGTACAGGCTTAGAGACAAGTCATCTTCTAGATTAGACATCTTTACTGCATTGTATTGATTACCGTATTCTGTTTAATCAGTCAGGTTCATAGGCTTCCTGAAGCTGTAAAAATACACTTCAGTGACTTCACGTGCAATGCAATCCAAAGGAGTAGTAACGCATTAACTCGGAGGAAAGTATACGAGAACCATTATATTCCTAGTATTGGGGGAAATAACCAACGTTTTTAAGCTTGATTGTGAGGATCAGTTTCCGCAATTCCCTCTGCCATTTATTCTCCTCAGAAGACGCAAACTAAAAATATGCCCTAAGCCTATGGTAGCAGATCTGAGTAGGCCACGTGTGCAAACGTAGAATGTGCACCAGTGCGGTTTACGAAATTCAGTGCACGAATAAGTGCCTTAGGCTTAGTAACTGGCGGAATTCTGTTTAATTAAAGAAATAACTAAAGCTCTCAGGCTTAGTCTATAAATTAATTTGCTATATCATTCCTAGTCTATATTACAACCATGTTTTGCTTTAACAATCTTTATAATATTGATAACATTGTTTTCGCAGGCGCCCAGTCAAGTGACAATCTTATTTCGGAAACTATCTCATAAAAAGTGGTTTTAAATATTATACGTGCAATAACTTGTTCTTGGTATTAGTTTTCTAATTCAGTTGTTTCGTTTTACTACTTTAATTATATTGTTTTCAAACAACCTTCGAATAAGCATAATTTCGGACCTTTTACTAGTCCTTAACTTATTCTTGTTTAAATGTAATTAATTATTGAATTATTAATTGCTACGAAGATTTCAACTGCATAACAAATTGCGATTTGCCTTTACGCTACATTGTTATTAATTATCATAGGAATATGTATAATAAATTTGTTTCTCCAATTATTGTCACTCACATTTAAAATGAGATAGTTGTGAATAGATACTAACAATCTGATCGGTGTTCAACTACTTTGTTTCAACATGTCAAAATATAAATGCTAGAATGGTTTTACGTACAAATATGATGGATCTCAATGCGTATCACTCGAAAGTCTGTGAGAATGTTTCTTACGTTTTTACTGTAAAGAGCAAGTTTGCCGCTATCACCGCCAACTGTGGTGTGATCCCAAGTGGTCTCATTTCTTTTTGTAGGATGACCTGTTCTTCCCGCCTTGACCGAATATCTGTCCGTGTTTTGTGAATGTTAGTGTTGTGATTAACAATTTCGATAGTTTTCGCCATTTATTATTGTGGAAATGTTATATTTAACGAATTATCTGTCTAATGTTGAATTACTAGATGTCAATTTTATCCAAATTCGTTCACTCGCTTGGATTGCAAATTCTAACTACAAACTGTTATGAGACTATTCATACATGGGAGCCTGACTGTCTAAAGGCTATTCTAGTAAGTGTTATGCATTTTTACATTCCATTTTTGATATTAACTCGAACAAGGTGAACTTTCAATAGTTTTCTAATCTGTAAGGTCTTATTTGCGAGTAGAATGTCGCACGGTTTTCTCACTTTGACCACTGTTCGTATGATAAAACTATAGTACAGGTTTAATCAAAATGTGTAAACTTCTTATTTCTAAGTTTGTGTACATTTGTTTATCTCTGCATTTATTTTTTAGAAATTTTTGTAGATATGAATGCAAAGCAATATTGCTTGTGATAATACACGTTTCCATGTTAGTTGCAAAGATAAATATTTAGGTGGCATGTCCAGGAGGCATTTGGTTCTCTTTGAAAACATATATCACATTTTATTCGGTATGTTATTATTACTTACACCACATTATTTTCGAGTACAACTTATATCTCTTCTAAAAAAACATTGTAGGTGTAAAAAATGTTCTAAAACAGTGCTTTTTCATGCATAACGTGGTTTTGCGTGTACAAGCAAAAATCGATGTGTGAAGATTAGAAGTAAGCTTATACTTCTTGTCTTGAAGAACCATAGTTTAAACTATAAAATTGCAATTTAAAATAGGCTGTATAAGACAGGTTAAGGACACGCCTAGTTGCTCTTAGTGTGCATGATTAAATCTCAATACTCCTTAAGTCGTATATTTGCACCTTAGAATCTTTACTATAAATATTTTACGGATGGTGTGGGGATAAACAGCTTAACTTTTGAATTTTGAAAAATTAGCATACACGTTAATTTGATGTTATCTCCTACTACAATTTTTTGATAACAGTGATACCTATCGATTAAAAAAAATGGTTACAGTCAAAATAAAGCAGACTAGTTAAATTGGTTCTATAAGGGATAAGTGACATATAAAAGTAATGTGGAGAAGATTAAACTAATAAGCTTTGAAAATGAGTTTCATATCTATCACTGATGAACACAATTTTTAGAAACTACCATTTCTAATTACCATATTTTCAATTAAAAAATATGCTGAAAAGCTTTTAGAAATTTATAAAGCCTAACTACAGCTGCTATATTAAAACACTATACATGCAGATTACATCACTTATTGCTAAAAAAGGGGATCTTCGAAAAATTGATTGGAAGAAATACATTTGTGATGTTTTACGCTCTACGGCATTTCTTTCTACTAATCTCATCCTGTTTCTTTGGTTTCTCTGCAAATTACGGTAAGGATATTTCCTTTATTAGATATCATATTTTAACTTGTGTAATATCGTTTTTTTACATAATCACCGGATAACTGATATGGCTACCATCAAGAACATGAAAACATTGCTAAAATTTACAAATTATATAAAATTTGTGCATATAACATTGTAATTAATTTTCAGACATATGCTTGGTTTTTTTACGGTTCCTACAATGGGTTGGCTAAGCAGCACTCTTGCTAGCTTTTTTGCTCTTCTAATTGAGAAAAAATCTCGGCGACCAGCTCTTGCGTTATACCTCACTAATTTGGTTAGTTATTTTGCTACATTGAATGAAGGCAAATCATATTACTGTAATTTTTGGCGACAAATAAAACATTCTTCCCTTCAGGCCTCGGAAACTATTTTCCGTCAGTTCGTTAATCACGGGTATATTAAAACGATTAAATACGGCGAGTGTTTTCCATTCACAATAGGACTTGCAATGTTTATGTATCTTCACAGTAAAGGTGAACTACATCCAAATCTTCAAAAAGTTCTAAAGTTAGTTATTTAAAGTACAATTCACTGTAGGCTAGATCTGCTGTTCTCAATATTGTGAGAACTTGTGATCGCGGCGACAACTCAAATTATAAGAAAAAATATTATATTAAAATATCTAAAGTATTTGATAATTATTAATTTTATCATTCGTTTCTGAATTCTGCTAAATTGTTAGTCGGGGAGAATATGTTCTTTTGAAATTCAAATATATATCACCATTAGCAGCACATGAAGATAAATGAGGTTAAAGGTACACACAGTAATGTTTACTTGCCCGGCAGTGAAGAAGCCCATCTTCTCCTGTTTTGCTAGAAAATATAAATAGCTGCACTACAGCTTTACGCACATAATACGACCTGGGAAGGAAGTGTTCAGTCTGAATAAGCTGCCTTACCTATTCCATACCGTCCTGCAAAAAGTACGCTCTGATTATAAGAAGTCTCTGTTTTGCGATCACAATCATTCTTGTCTGAGTTTAGCCGCAGAGGTTGGTTTGTTTTCCAAACAGTTTGCTTCTGAAAACAATAATGTGTGCAGAAATAAACTTGGATTATTTTATACATTGTATTTTAAGGCTTAATAAATACTGCTAGTAAGACCTTCAATTTTTGGTTTATAATGTTCAATAAAGTACACTTATATATTTTAGGATAAATGCGTGTATCTCACTTTATAGTGAACATTTTTGGATAGTTTTTAAACTAATTTCTCAGTTTTTACTAAGCCTTAAAAAAACTCCCCCTTTCAGACATTTTCTACAAATTTCGCAAATGATGCATATGAAATAACGCTTAGCTTGGGGAGAACTTACTAGCAGTATTTTGGTTCTGGTAATAGTTTAGGTGTAATTGTCGTCATAACATAATTACAGTGAAAAATGAAGATTTTTTGACATTACATAAATTACATTTTTTACCAATCGCTATGATTTTAATAATTACAGAGTTTCACTCTTAACTTCACTATTGGGATCGCTATTAACGTAGTTCTTACGTTGCTAAAAAATCTGAAAAAATTATCCTTCAATCCACTTCAAGTCATCCAGTTATTTTTGTCGATGAACAGTTTAAGGATCCCAGTTTTCTTTGGACTAATGCCATCATTATTCCACGTATGTTTTTTGATAGGATCAAAGTCGAAATACTTTTAAGTTTTATTGAATTCTTTCCTTTACTTCCCATGTTTTAAATTCAGGTTACAAGATGTTTATTGAATCGTATGCCTATGATGAATTCTACAGTGCGAGATGTATCAGCAGGAGTTGCTTCAGGGCTTGCCATGCTTGCTTTTCCAAATGTCTCTATAGCCATGTATACCCTGTGGAAAGCAATTGAGGTTTTTTTTGAACACTATGATATCGGTTGTTATTGTAACTTTGATGCTACTGTAAACATAATAGCATTTTTAAATATCAGTTTTAGTCATGAGCAATCGCGATCCTTTATAAATCCTTATACATATTTTATTAGGGAATCTATTTAAACTTGGCTGAAAAGGGAAAGCTTCCATTCGTGCCACATGGAGACTTGATCTTGTACACTTTAGCGACAGGTTATGTATTGTGGCAACCTATAATAGAACCTCAGGCTATCAGGAAAGGATATCTAAATTTTTTGCTTGGAATTACAGGAAATAGGTTAGAAAAATATATAGAATCCTATTTTTTTAAATCAAATAGCACAAACATTTGAACAGTTATTCATAATAAGCTTAATGAGAGTTTCTCTTTATGGTGATAGTTTAAACTTTGTACTTAATACTTGATGTAGTACTTGTTATATATTATATGTAGTGAGTTTTTAATAATGGTCTTAGATACTCTTCAGTAATTTACTGAGTAGATTTTCCTATTTCATAGTTTTAGACGCAATAGAGTAAAGCATTTCAGGATCAAAATGTTCAACCGTGATCTTTATGAGCATTTTGGTTTCCAATCAAAATTATTGTACCATCCCCAACTTGTACTCAACCCGAAGTACATTACAGTAAATCCAATGTTGTATCAGAAGCTATCGCCATAGGAACTAATTCATACTTGGAAAGTATCATTAAATATTGTCCAGTGTTTTCTTTTGTATTTATAATTGATATAGTTTTTACCACAAGTTTATGGGCTATTTGTTTTATATCGTTAAAGTGTTTACATCTGTTTCCGCAAGAATATTTTTTGGGCTTTCATAAGTTTTAGTTTTAGTCCTTGTGGAAGATCTTTATACTAGCGTTAAATCTCTGATTATCGATTATTGAATTTCTGTGTATTTCACTTTATTATGATAGTAAATTATATTATGTTAGATAATATTTAAGATGAAAACCATGTTGGACTCAAGAACTATCTTTAAGGCACTTATGTATATGCTTTTTTCGGCTGCAAGATCAAAGCATCTAATCATAACCACTCCCGTCTTTAGTGATACATTTTGAAACAAACTGACCATATTCCTACACTCCTAAAGGCCTATTGATGCTTTCTCAATACCATACAAATCGATTCATAACATGCTGTAGTGAGCCTCTAAGTCTTTCTGAAGAAGTACGTCGAAGATTTAATTAGCGTTAATTGATATGAAGTTTCTCGAGTAAAGTGGAATCAGGATAATTCGGAGACTACCATAAAATGGTTCTTATCAATAGCTATCACTGTTTAAAACAGAAATTAACAAAATATTTATTGGTCATCAAAATAAGGTAAACGAAGTAGTGTGCGACTATAATGTAATGACACAAAATCACTGAAAGTAGGATATAAACAATCATGATGCATCACGGGATTTCTACTTCGAATTTACCATTTCTAGCTTTTGTAGTGTAGAAAGAATGTCGTGTATATGGTCGAGATGACCAGAACGGCCGAATCTAACTGAAAAATAGAGTTTCCAAAATAGTACTAGCAATTTATATTGAGATTAACAAAATCTTATAAAGGATGAAAAAATAAAGTCGCACATGTGCCGTTCCAATAGATAGTAAGACTGTGATAAACCTTTTAGGCAGAAATGGTATGAAGCGCAACTTTTGTCTTCTGAGATGGTTCATGTGGTAACTCAAGCCTAGATTTTATTAGAAAAGTACATAGTGGACCTTGGTTAGTATTTTGTGGTTCCTTAGTTGATTTTCTTATTTTGTAAGGTTGTACTCTTGTACTACAGTAATAAATCAATTTCATTGCTCCTTAATTATTTCTAAAGTAATCTGCTTAAGAACTTGTTAAACAATCAATAAATTTGCAACTAATAGGCAAAATCCATCTGGAAGCATGTGTGCCTGATGCTTATTTTTTAATTATTTCTTTCACTACATCTTACCAAACGGTTGTGGTGCCCCGTTTCTCTTATCTTGCGATGCAGTCTCGTAATCATCGTCGTACGATGATCGTTTCCCAAATCTAGAATTGTAATACTCAAAATGCTTGTATAGTTATTATAAGTTCAAATATTTACCTAGTTTTTAAATATTAGTCTAGTTTGTAAATTTTAGTGTCTTAAATCATGGAATATAATTCAAGATATTATACAGATGACTTTAGAGCTAAAATCCCATAAGTTTAAGGCAGAATCTCTCCCAACAGCATACATCTTGTACGATATATATATATATAATAGTTAAAAGATTCACTCACCGCACGAGTGCATTTCTCATTCCTCCTCCCGCGCGTCCGAAGCGCACAAGCGCATTTCGCATCGCTCGCTTTTCCGCACTAAATTGAGATTACAAACACATGTCCAAATTTTTAGAGTTGAAAATGCTATAGTGAGAAACCAAGTTTATATATTACTTTTGGTTGAAAGCTAAGCCAAATATACTGTTACACCTAATTGTCCAACGGAGAGTACACTATAATTATGCTAATAATACATGCAAAAATACTTGTTCATAATTAAAATGGAGGAAGATAAAACTTACAAAACATCATCATCTGACTGTGCGAGTACAAGAACTGCACAGCTAGCTAGTAGGCAAATAAGAGCGATGGAGGGCATGGCCTAGAATGGCGCCTGCAGTTGGAGCTAACATTAAATACGAAACCGTCACCCTCAGGCAAAATAACCGCAATATCATCAGACACTAAATAGCCATAGGCACGAATACCATATAATGGCACCATATTAAAAAATACTGCTAGAAGAGTGTGAAAAGTGGGTATGACGTTTATGTGATGCTTTTTTTAGAGGTACTCAATTTTTAGTTGCCTAAGAAAATACTGCTATAAATTTACATGTAAGACCCTACAATCGAGGTGAAATCTAATGCAGTAGTGTGTTGCAACTTGATTAAAATTAAATAATTGTATTATTATTAATGAAACTTTGTTAGTTCAGCAGTAGCTCATAAATCAAAACAGAAGATCAAAATGTTTTTAGAAGCGAATAAGATAAGTCTGAGGCGGATGAGGTCAGTTGGTTATTGATAGTCGTGATGAAATGTCAAGAATAGATAGATTGAGGCGTGGGAGAAACAACTCCCAACTTTATTATTCATATTTTTTGTTAAAATATTTTGACATATAGCTCGGCAAGCAGGTTTTAGAGATTGTTGATAAGATAGTCTTACAAATTTAATTTTCAGTATTAACCATTACTTTAAAGAGATATTACAAGCGAACAATAACCGAAGTCTTTTTGTAGGACAAAGTTAGCAGATAATAGAAAATGTATGCCTAAGATGATCTATGAATACTACAACAGTTAAAGAAATTCGTCTGGATATGGTAGTTGAGGTATTCTGTTTTGATCAAGATTTAGACATTCCGAGACATTCAAAAATCTAGTAGGGATTGCAATGAAAATTATCTTAGGTGCAGTTTAATTATGACTATCAATGGATTAATGGACTGTAGTATTGCATAAGCCATAGGAGATCATAGTTGAAAAACTAACTGAGTAAGTGGGTATGCAGAAATAGTAATGTTTTCCAGTAGTATGTTGTCCCTTTCATCTCAAACGAAACAAAAATAAAATAAATGACAATCCATAAAGTGTCATTGCCAACCACTGGAGCAAAGGCCTCAAGCAAGTAAAGGAATCCGTCATACATCTCCACATAACCACTTTTCCAGCCAACGGCGCACACCTCATAAATGGAACATACAATTAAGAATCGTAGAGAGCGCATATTTATGGGGAAATTATTAGTGGACTCCTTCTTTGTCATTTGCATTTCTGACAACTGAACTTCTCCATTAATAGTTGGAGGACAATGTTACTAAATACACTGACATTGCATCAGAAGATTTTATTAATGCAATACAAAATGTCGCAAGAGATACCAGTATGCACAACAATGACGGTACAATACAAAGAACTCAATTATTATAATTATGCAAATTATTTTTTCCAGATGGAAGCCTATAAATGTGCTAATAAGCTGCTATCTGAAAGGAATAAAATGTCAAATAGAAAGCTGGTAAATAAAGTAACTGATAAAGCAAAAAAATTACAAATAGATTGGAAACAGATGCGGAAGAGTGGAAATACTAATATTTCCTTCACATTTAAATACACTAGAAACCGTTTAATAAATAATTTATATTGGCTTTTAATTTGTGTATCATTATTTTCTTGTCCGGTAAAGTCAGTTTTCCATTAAATAAATCAAACTAAACTAGTTGACCACTCTACTATAGTATGTAATTGGAGATTAGTTATTATAATATTATGAATGTAAATCATTGATTTTGGCATAAAATGTTTGTATCCCACTACTCTGTATCAAGTTTTATAAAATCCTGCCTCTCTTCCAAAGCGTGGTCGTACAAAAGAATCCATCTGAGCAAGAATATGGTCTATTCGTGAACCTCCAGCTCGCTCAGGGCGACGTCGCTTGTTTCTATAAATTAATATTTTTAGAATAGTACTAAATAAATTTTTCAGTCCAATAAAATTCATTCAGGAATATCCAGCATTACCTATGTCTTCGAGGAGAGCGGTATGATGCATGTTTCCATTCTTGAAGCGTCCGCTTTTGCAGTCGTTCCAATCGTCCGCCTTTTCTAACCATATACCTGAGACAGTCTAGCATTAAACACAAATACCAGTAATACTGGAAAGCCAGGTCTTGGGTAAAATTATTGTTATTATTATATTTCCAACTTGTTATTTCGATTATATTTATTGACTTATTTGCGATGCTTACCTTTGAAAGCTAGAATTTCCAAGAAGACCTTAAATTATTGGAAGTTAAGGTACAAGACAATAATTTTATAAAAAGAAAAAAATTATAGTCCCGACGATATTTAATAAACAGATTTTTAATGATATCGAACTATTCTATTTTCAAAGCATTAAAAAAATCGTGAAACTAACAAAAAGCCAAAACTAACCCTACATTTCCCAAGACGGAATCCATTAGTAGTAATACTACCAAAAAAATCGATTTCACGTTATTATGTCGAAGGATCATTTACTGCAATCAAATCTAGTAGTCGTTTAAAAGAACGCTTTTGCACATTAATTGGTCTAATAATAACTATAAGGTAGGAAAATGGAATTATTAAAGTCAACAAAATACTAAAATATCATCGTGTGAAGTCGTGCAACTCGTGAGCCGCGTGACATCCGATTGAACCTCGAGACTGTAGCCGACTTCCTCGGCTG
>JAJAVP010000389.1:39547-72273 GCA_020740425.3 Heterorhabditis indica
AGGTTCAATCGGACGTCACGCGGCTCACGAGTTGCACGACTTCACACGAGGATATTTTAGGTTTCTACTTCTTCACTCCCATAGAAATGCTCAATTACTGTGGACTGATTGAAAGGGTAAGTTTCTACAGAGACGTAAAATCAAAAAATACAAGCAGAGGCCTGAATTTAGAATTACAAACCGCATAAACTATTTAGAATATTATTTATTTTAGAACCATGAAGATAAAAAGTGCGTTCCGATAAATTGTATTAGATTAATGGTTAATTATACGTACAAACATAACCTTTAAAATTTTAAAGTATTCTAGTCGATCCCCGGTGAAATTGAAATTTAGTTTTTCATGTGTTTGAATAATGTCGTCTCTTTTCCTTTTCTCCGTATCTAGAAAATTGAGCGAATTTATAGGTAGTTGTATTTCGGGAATTTCACAACGAAATAAAAATATAGTTAACTTAAGATAGTAATTACAGCCCATTAAAATTAACACCGTTTAGTTTTCGTGGAAATAGGCAAAGAGGCAACGCTGTGAAGAAACAGAGTAGTCCGGTCGCAACAAATCCAATCCACCAGGCTCCGTACCAGCGTGGGTCTGATGGCCCAGTTATACCTAGCCTAGAAGAAATTGCTATAACGTTATGAGTGCAACAGCAAAGCCTTTTAATGGGCAAATTATCTTTAATGCTTTATTTCTTAAACAGTTACTTAGGCATAAACGTGGACCTCTTTTTCAAATATATCTGAAATGCAACATTCGAGATGGAAGCATTGTGAATTTAGAGAATATAGATAGGTGAGCTGATAAGACGATAATTGAAAATGTGCTCTTTCTCGGCTTATTAACATTCGATCAAAATTATGATGCCACAGCTTAACTTGTGAACTGTAACATTTACTAAGAATGCAAAATTAATTGCATGGTAACTATTACCTTTATAATAGTAAATAGCTCTGTCCAGTGGCACTTACTAAACGTGCGATTTTTTTTGAGAAATCTTTACTGTAGATTAGCACCTTGATAATAAATCATACATTATCCTGATGTTATGAGATTCCTATTCAAATCAATTACATGAACTATTCTTGTTTCAAAAAGTACTTTATACTTTAACAATTCAAATTGAGGAATACTTTTTTAGCACAGAAAACCAGGAATTTTAAGAACTATCAGTTGTACTATAATTCACTCACTCAGTATAATTGATTTTATCAATATCCCCCCATATTTCTAGTAAAAATCCTCCTCCTATAAAAGCAAGTGCTGGGCCAACAGTACTCACACCCATGAAGATAGCTGCAATAACAATAATCGTTCGACTTATTCATTTTTCTTATCTATTATGTATATGAAATAATATATTATCGATTAATTGATATTTCGACAGTAAATACACCCAATTCTGAATATTAATTATGAAGTCGTCATATTTACATTTGCTTGTAAAATCCTTCTTACCCATATTAACTGCGGTCCTCTTGTGTGAATCAAACTCGTCAATAGTGCTGTAGCCATATGTAAAGAGAGGGGCGGCTCCAAATCCAATCAGTAATTGAGATAAAAGGATGACAGGATAGGAGCTTAAGATGATCATATCGTTGTTGCATATTATGAAGCCCAAACTTTCTCTTAAAATATAAAGCCATTCACATAAAAATAATGTAGTACTTTACTAATCATTAATTTGAACGCCCTGCTATGTACATAAAGTTTATAGAATCTATCACTATGAGCAACCCCATTTTGTCAATTAACTAAAACAAATTACTCTGAACAATATAGTAAGACCGCAAAAAGGTGCTAGAATAAATAAAATGATTTAGAAAAACAATGTCTAACTAGGTGTTAATGGCTTGTTGATTTCCATAGCCCTTCACCCTGTTGTAATCACAGTGATCCGATGTGATCACACCAACGACATAACGTCCATCAGTGAAATGTGGGAGTACCAGTAAGAATGTTCCTAAGCCAACCATGAACATGCCATAACCGATGCATCGTACCTTGTTAACTGTAATAATATAAAACGCAAATAAAACGAGAAGATGAGTTGTACCCCTATTATTAACTGAAACATTTATAGGAAAGAAGTTGGGAGAAAAAAAAAATCAGTTTTTTAATACATATAATTGAATTACCGAATACTTCTGTTTATATTGCTTGTACATACTGGAAGATTTTGGTTTAAAAGAAAAATATCACTTCAAACAATTAACTGTATTGCATTTAATTTATGCGCTGTGTTGATTACGTATAAAACTACCAGCTGACCTCGTTGGGCAAAATAAGATAATGGAATTAACATTAGAACCACTGCGACATCATATGTAGCTGAAAAAATCCCTGATTTCGTTGAGGACAGATTGAACCTACAAAAATCACTTCTTGAATTAACTGATATAATAAATAGTTCTGAAATAAACGGAAAGCAGAAAATCATTATTTAAATTAAGATATAATATGGACTTGTTATTTCATATATCTAGGAATTATCTGAACCTAAGCATATCTACCTCTTTTCAATGCTGGATATACTTATAGATACAAATCCATTGACAATCATTCCTTGAATGGTAGCATTAATAGAAAGAATAAACATAAACACACGGAAAACCGCAAGACGACGTAACCATCGTGGTGAAAACCTAAAGTATTTATATCTACTATTAATTGAAAACCCTTTTGTAGTAATAGTGATTTTTATGAAAAAATTCATTTAATAGGTCTTCGAAATGTAAGGTTATTAATAGCATAGAAGAACTAGATATATAATTAATATGTGATAATAATACTCGAAATTATTAAGGAAATAATGCTTGAAAACTAACACTACCCATATTAAAACTAAAAATGTAGTTGCGTATAAAGGTTCTTCTAGGTATGGTATTATTCAGGTTCCAATTAATTTCACAGTTTAGCCAAGAACGTATAAGCTTATCTGATAGGCAAATGTACATGAAATATGGGCATCACATATATTTAAAATCTATAATACGCATCAGCTTCGGAAAACCATAATAAAATTACTGTGAAACCGGAAACTTATCATACCATGACCAGCCACATCCTTGCACCTCGAAATTCGAGTTCTCATGCATGTCCACGAAAAATTATCTAGAAACAATCAGTAAATAAAATTGAACACCTCTTTAAATAAAAGAGGGACAGAAGCTTCATATCGTTAAAATAGATCTCTAACTACTATCTAGTAGCATATATATTTACCGTTACCTATCGAAACTATTCGAAATTCTATTAGAATATTAATCTGGCGGACAGTGCAACCGCAACTTTAGCGGACTCCAGATAACCAAGCCAGCCCTTGTAAGAGGAGTGAATCACTAGGTTCAAGTGATTAAACTAAAGAAGGAATCTTAGACATATGATTTCACCCGACGACCTAATTTCTTACTGACGAATGGTTCTAGTTTTTCTTCTCATTAAAAACTGAATTTTATTTTCACATAAATATATAAATGTTTTTCTCTAGCTGAACTAAACAATAGGATTTATCCATATTTAATTAGTTAAAATCAAAACTACTGACTATTTACTTCTTTAACTAATTTTATCAGAGCAGAAAATATGAACTTTACAATGCATGTTTAGTTGCTAATCTTGTAAAATAATATGAAACATACAGTGAGCTTTGACCTTGTTTGATCTCAGTTAAATTTCTGGGACCACATGCACATTTAGAAACAAGTGCTATTAAAAAATTAATTATTCATGGCAAGAGCTTGCAAACTTAATTGTTTAGTGCTATCAATTTTAAAGTAAAAGTCAAAAATCATATTTTGAATAGTAGTCCGTAATTGCAATGGGAAAGCACCGAAATGCATTGTGCCAAACAAGGTCTCGACTCGGTAGACCACATATTGCGGATTGCAAATTAATTTAAACACGTAAAACAAGGTAGATTTAATACTTATATATAAGATAAATCAATATCATTATGGCCAAGTGAATGGTGACGGTATGAAAAACGACCTTTGAAAACGTCAGATATATACATATAAACTTGTTGTATTAATAATCTTTCGTTTTGCAAAACTATGAATCAAATATATTGCTGAGCACAAATGTAAAGGAACAATTAGACGATGTACTACCACTGAGATTACAATCCAAAACAAAACTAAGCCTATGAGTAGTTATCATAAACAGATATTCTATGGTTGGGACACTTGCGGATCAACAGAAGTTAGTAACTTTAAGTAATATTTCAGTGGTTGCCACTTAGGTTTTAGGAAATTTTACATGAATAAATAGCGTATTTTATATGGCACGGAAAAAATAGAGAATCACCAAATAAATTGAAAATCGGCAGTTCAAATGGCGTAAAACAACTATATAACTAATATTATGCTAAGTGGTAAAGGTCATGTATGGGTTAAAGCCCTACTGGATGAAGAATTAATATGTGCAGACTACCTGACTAGTAGAAAAATAATTATATATGGCTGATTCTATTTCTTCTAGGTTTTTCTATATGTATCGGTAGAGAAATACGCAGAAGAATAAGTAAAAGCTTAAAACAGTGGATGCAGAATCAGCAGGACCTAATGCATCTGGTTCACTCTGAACAGTTTCAAATTCAGGAGCATCGATCTGAAAATCTAATTTTAACTAATTATAGTATTTAATTCTGATTAGTACATAAGGAAAATTATTACCAAAAATAATTCACTTTATTATTAGGCTCCCCCGTTTTCTCTTCGGGAATCTTGCAATCCAGATCGCATTTATCCAATTTGTCTACATGCAGTCCCTGAAAGAATATCTACTATATTTAAATTTTATGTTTTCTCGTAGATCCGGACGGTTTTCACTTCAAGTTTTTTTATGATATAGAAGGCTCGAATAGAAGTGAATATATTTTCTAAAATATTACATTAATGTTTGCATTAGTACTAGATTAAACAATAAATCAAACAATATTATTCATGTTCTGCTAACCTTAAACATGTTTTTAAGAGATTCACACATTAGCTGAGCAGCTTCATGTTTGTTGCATAAGTTGTTCATAGCACCAATGTACTCTTGCAACTTGCTGTTAAGCTGAAAGGCTTTCTAGTGCAAATAAATAAGTATTATTATACGTTAAAAGTTCACTCAAAAAATAACTAATGGAAAAGCTTAATTTCTAAACTCACATTTGCACACGCTTCTTCATCATCATTATGCTCAAGGAACTTCTCACTTAAGTAAGTTCCAGCTGACAGTGTCATTTCACCAATCTTTTCCTAGAGTATTATGGAAATATTATACGACAATGACAGTTAATATACTAATCACTAAATTTACAACCTATTAGAAATTTTATGCTTTACTTTTGGCGATTTAATTTGACTTTCATTAAGCATTTGTTCAAATAAGTTATAAAAGAGCCTAATTCTAATACCGTTCTTAAAATAATTTCATTTAAAAATCAATATTTTCAATCGTTTAAATAGAAGGATCCTGCAAATTATAAGGATGATAACTATTAAAAGTAGTACCGATTTTAAACAGTCTCTGTGTTTCGTAAGGATCTCTTGTCCCTCAGCTGAACAAGCATAATAAAGCAAATAGTAACTCTGAAATTAACATTACATGAAATTAGAGTCGTTATCCACCAAGATTAAAATAGAAAATATTAGGCTGGCATGTAATAGATATATTATAAAACATGAATTTAAACCCAAAAAATAATGAAATTATACAAGTGAAAATTAAGATTCAATTACCTTCAGAAATGATCCTGAGTCTTTCCTGTGTGTTAAAAGATCGGAAACAGTGTTGGACACTTCGACGACTTCTCGATGCGAGCACCGGTGATGTTCGTTTAAATCATCCTGTTGAATTTATAGAAAACTATACGGTTACGGCCATATTCTCAAAACACTCATCGTTCAGATTCAATGTATTTCATGAACGACGTCACTAATTCGATCGGTAGTAGAAAGCAAAATTCGTCTTTTACTTCCACTTTTATATCACTAAACTCGATCGAGTGGTTTCTCACTTACGCCTAAATGAGGAGTATCTTAAGCCTATTAGAAATTCTAGCATCACATGGGACAACTGCAAACACTTCAGCGTTCACTCCCACTATACTTAATAAACATGCACTGCTTCTATAAATCGTTGCTTCCAGAATGTTTATTCCATGTTTTCATTGTGCAACCTCACAATATTCTCAGTTGAACTCATCGTAATTGCGTTGGCCCACCCGTTTTGCGCACTTAGCAAGAATCCCTTCGCAAGTCGCTATGCATAAATAAAGCAGCGCCAAGTTGCCGATCGATCAAGCTCTGAGGTGTTTTACTATATTAAAAAGAGCAGTCAAGAAGAGTCCACTTCCATCCTTAGTTCAGACCCATAAGCAAATACATAATATCATGCTAAACTAATTTGGCTTATACTAAAAAACAAAAATTCCGTAATATGTAGCATGCCATTTTTACTTTTACTTGTAAGAAGTTAATCCAGCCTTTGGTATATGGCTAACACTTTATGTTCTAGTACCCTTAAGGTCAAATTAAGTGATAAAAATCAATTATTAGAATTATGATTATAATATGAGGGTAAGATAAAGTAATTTATCTGCTCTAGATAATTTAATCAAATTTATGATTTCCGAATGAAGTAGGGCGACTTTATAACCAAAAAGCAACTTTTCCCGCAGGATGTACACAAGATATCAATAGCTTTTATATGCAAGTAGCAACTACTATTCGTAGTATTTCGCTTTACCAAGCCCAAGAAACAGTTTTAAGAAAGCATTAAAGATTTCCTATAAAATAGTATGAAAATTATTTACGTGTAAGAACATACAAAGATTATTACACATAAACTAGAGAAATCGAACATGATTTCTTAAACAAAGATGTATAAAATAACTTTAAGATATAGGAAAATCTAAAATTATGTTATAAACATAAATCTCGTTTACGAACGATATTAATAAATTAAAATCTTTTAAATAGTGAATGTATAGTTATGATTTACTTTCTATGCATATTTCATTTTAATTTTAAAGAATTTGATTCATTGGGCGTTAACTCTTTTATAGAACAGATCCATTTCATTTGGTACTAATTCGTCACAGGATTGGGGGTCAGCGTTTGGCCATTATCCACAGCCCTAATTTCCTTATATAGAGCGAAAAGAAGACAATAGCAACAGAAGGACATCTCATTCTTAAGAATAGCTCTTCTATATGAATCCCATTACAATAGAAAAGAGTACTTACACCAAGTAGCCAGCTCGCATATAAGGTCACAGAAGAAAATGGATTTGTATTTATTACTAGAAAATTATCTGTATTATTTATTTATTCATATATGGAGTAAAAATGAATTATGAATCCTATGATTTCCTTTAAAACTAGTGATTCAAATTCCTTATGCTGACACTGCCGTTTAATCAGCATATTGCTTATTCATATTAGCCTACTGTCTGTACCACTGATCTGCTACGGTCAGCGCCCTCAGATGATTGCTTACGTATTATGTATGCAAATTAGAGGCGGTTTGTTTAAATTCAAGAAATGATGGTGCTAAATTATTTACCCAACTAATCACTGGTATAATTTCCGCTGATGAAAAGTTTAATCTTGATGATCACACGAAATATAGGACAATATAAAAGTGAGTTTCATATGTGATTCACCACTCAGATATTGTTGTACATTTTAGCCCACACCTAGCTATAAATTAAGAACTATAGCTATAATTATGAATAGAATAAAATGAATAAAATTATTTACCTTTATGCATTTATCTAACTCGCTAAGATGTGCACATTGATCAGCGGTGATGGTGACTACATTATCTTTTAACTCGTATAAGGTCCAAGCCCATTCATCAAGAATGTTGATGAAGCACTTCACCAGCCCCACATAGTTACACTGAAAATAAGTTTTTACTCTATCCTAGTAATAATTATTTAGGGAATTTTTTGAACATTATTCCATTCTAATTTAACAAAATACTTTCATGTATTCTATTATAATTGCCAACATTATTTCACAACAGTTATTATGGATGGTTTCAATATGACTTATTCTTATAAAAATTTCATCAGTCCACATCAGAAATTAATTTTGAATTTTAAAGTGTAATAAATGTTATTTTGGAGAAAAAAAAACGATTAAATTCATGGAGAAAAGGTATTCAAGAAATATGGTACACCTATTTAGCTATATAAACATAGTTTTAGGTTTTGGGATATCCAAAGATAAAAAAGCGAGTATACACATTCCAAATTTCCCATAAAGAATGGAATAAGTGTTAAACACTAGTGATTGAGTAGGGCATTAGATATGCAATTTTCATGTAGAATATTCTGTATTTCAAAAGCACCACTTTCTAACAGGCGGCCACTATCTCACCACGCCCATTCAAGTCATAGAAGTTTGCAAAATTGCAACTTTCAGATACGTTCTTAAATACCGTTAAAAAGGTTGGGAATAAAACGTAATTTGAAATAAATGACACTAAGTATGATTCATTACGCAGTATGTGGTCATTTTTTCAACTATTAAATGCCATACTTTAATGAGTAACAAATAAATAATAAGGCTTAAACCTATATTGTATTTACACCGTACTTACAGCAAATAATCCATGATATTAACAATATGTTCAATATTGAATATTATAATTCCAGTTGTCCAAAAAAACCTTAATTTGAGATATTTTCTCAAAAATGCTTCGCTTTTCACATAAGGTAATCAATTATTAGTTAGGCCATTGAAGCGATTCTTAACGTGATTGAGAATACTCTATTAGGCTTATCCAAGAGACAGGTGCACTTCGGTTAAACGCTCAGAGTAACCGTGAAAATATTTAAAGAAAAAGAAACAACCACAAAATTTAGATTTGAAGGTACGATACTAAGCAAGATAATAAATAATGATTTCAGGTTTTACTAAAGTTTTATGAGGCTTAATAATCATAACACGTTCTTCTTTTTTTACTATGAAATACGATCCAATAATATTTGAATAATTTTAAAGTTGAATATAATCGAAAATAACATACCGACGAGTCTTGGGAGTGAACAGAGCCAAAGCATAAAATGGCAATTAAAGAAGTTATAATCATTCTTGTGCCGTTCTAACTATAAATAAATTTAGTAGAAGAATAACATGCATTTTAAAAGCTTCTGTGTAGTACGATTATGTAAATATATAAAGTAATAACTATCTCAGTAGTTATCGGAGAAATAAGGCAAAACAACAAGCATATTATGAGAGGAAAATCTAGACAACCAAACGGATTTAAGTTACAATAATGGATGTCTTAGATCGTAAAATTATGACCTCCATTAGTTCTAGCATCCATTTAAAGTGAATTAACTCGAGAATAAAAAGACCTATTTGAACACTGATCTATATGGCAGAATTATTTACTAGTTTAGACCAAATATTAAAAATCTATTTCAGATTTCGAAACATGCACGTGACGTACGAATGCACATGCTTGATTTAAAGCAGTCCAGAACAATTATTGGCTTGGAAACGTATTTTCGCTACCTGTGATTTCATGGTTTGTGGTTGCATAAGTCAATATTATTTAATACAACAAATTAAATATTAACAATTAGACATAGGCTTAAACTTGATGAACTTCAACGTCAAAGAAAATGTTGAAAATAAATTCAAAAAGTCATTCTGAATAACATTTTAATAATGGTAGTATTTGTCATAAGACAAGCCTAAGCAACAAAAATCGTATCTAAGTATGATTAAACTACAATTTTACCTAGCCCTCATCGCCCCTAGTCATTGCATACTCTATCATGCAGCTATCGATTGTTTTCCTTAATAAATGCAACGCCAACTGACTACTGCTAGGAAAAATTCTCGTACTGTATAATTAACAATAAATCATATATAAGTGAGATATTTAATCCAAGTATAAAGATAGCATTTATATTAATAAGTATGCTTATAGATCCTAACATTACTTGTTTGTAATAGTGTTTTTTTCATGTGGTTCACAGATATTAGCTATCCCCAGCTCTATAAATATGGCTTGAACATTTATCGCGGAAGTAGAATATGACTTACAATATTTTTCAAAACAAAACATGCCGCCCATCTCGTCACCGTTCTAAGAGTGCAGTGAATCAAATAGAATTGTAATCAAAGTATAAATGAATTATTGAAAGCACGAAGTTTCTAAAACAGCAGAATCTTCCGGAGAAAATGGAGTGGGATGTGTACTGGGCAGCCTCATTAGGGGTTCGCTGGAAATGGGCGGGGCCAACATAACCCGGGGACCCAGTAGAAAATGGTGATCTCAACAAAACATTATTTTAAATAATTTTGAGTATAAACTTTATAACAGTTGATTATAAAATAGTTTAGGTATGCCGTTAAATGCTTTAGAGAAATGGAAAAGTGTCAATTCTTCTTGAAATACTTTGAAAATTCCTAGTTATTAATTTTAAATGAAGCAATAAACTGTCTAAAATATATCAATAGGGATTGAAAGATAATATCCTCATATGTAATATATATAACATAGAGAGAGAATACATTCAGACTAGACATTTATAGGCAAATTCTGTTAACAAATCAATCCGACATCCATAGTTATATTTTGCTAAAGCGAATGGTAAAATAATGGACAATTAGTTCAAGAAATATAGGGTTACTTTTACACTTAGCATTTCAATTCATTTGATATAGGTACAGGATATTTCTAAGGCATATACTAGACTAGAAGGGTATAATTGTTTAAGTTAATTGAAACTATAATATTTGAGTAAACTAGATATTCTAGAATCACATGTGACCTTGCTCGTAATCACTGGGTTGTCAGCTGTGATTACCCTAGGATTAGGTGTCGCCATTCATCCCTACTACCGTAAGATCATATTTCATTAATTTTCGATTGTTTCTAATTACTTGTATTTTAGTGATAGTTAATATAAATAATGTAAATATTAAAATAACTAATTTTCCATTAAATTTCTATAGTTCCAAATTCAAGTCATGAGTTATTTAATATATCCGGCTTATTATTCTACTCAGTAGTTATAAAATCTAACATGAGAAGGTACAGAATGTAAATCTGAAAACTGAAAATAGTCAAATCAGTCAAAGGTAAGGAGGATAAATACGAACGATGAGTCCAAGGTATGACTGAGTGTATTAGCGGCTCATCTCTGTTTACAAGCTACTTAACCTATCCGTCTACATTTCCCGACAAGGATATATCAGTGTACCTCAAACACATTATTCACTCCAAAAAGGGGAGGACGGCAAAGTGATCTTTTATAAATCATAACAGCAAATAATTGCACTTATTATATTAAAATGCACAGCGGGATAGGAATTTTTATTTACTAAAAATCCATTTTGTTAATATTTTGTATTTTCAAAAGAATTTTATTCTTTGTCCAACTCTATTTAAAAAAAACGGTTTTTTTAATAAATTAAAAAATATACGTCAAAATTCTCGATGAAATACGCAAGCAATTTAGAATAGCCGCTTGGTTACTGCATCGATAGTAAGCCATTATAAAATAGGCGAAAATTAATATAAATCACTCATGATGCGCAAATACAATTTAATATTATATCTGAATTATAATATAATGGTGTTTACAACATGTCACCAATGAAACTAATACATCTTAGATATTAACTTATACTTTCTCAAACACAAAAATCTCAATATACACGAAATTTGACCAAAGTGAACCATGGTTGAAAAATATATTGCATAGTTCCATTCTCATATCATAATATTTTTTGTAAATTGATTATTTGTCATATAACAAGCCATTCGTACAGGTAACGAATGAAGAAATGTGGAAATAAGAATAGACGGGAAAATACAGAATGGATTTTTCCATCTGCTAGTGGACAACCACTTTCAACCCGATCGAAATCCGCTTTGGATAAACAATCTGCTGTGGACGACGGCGAATCAGGCAAATGCGAAAACAACTCGCAGTGAAGCAAACTAAGAGCTGGTCGATAGCTGTATATGTCCAAAATAGATTATAATATAAACAGTATAACGAAATATGCATAGCTCCTAGATCCAATACATTTTGATTATGTGACTCATCAAGATCCTTATTGCTTATGTGAGTTTGGAACTGCAATTAGTAATCATTAAATACTAATTTGATAATTTAAAAGTTCACCTCATTTAGATATACTAGTGAATAACATCACATATTTAATATTTTTAGTACATAATTATACTTTAACACCATTTAAAGGCTATTTATTCTATATGTGGAATCGACGCTAGCAAAATAATAATTGTATGGGTTACACAGGCAAGTAAGAAATAACAATATAAATCAAAGATGGCTAAAACTATTACTATGGATAAAAAATAAATAATAGTCATATAATAATGAACCAAATAAGTATCAATTTAAGCCTAATGATTATTTACTGTGTCGTTTATATAGCGCTGTGCGCAAAATTTTCTGCGTAAATTGAAACATAACTCAATTGGACAAACATGACTTTCTAATAACTTTTTAGATAAGAGTTTAATGAACATATAAATTATAGGATTGTGATAAAGTTTTAAGCGTTTTGTTTAGCTTGTTTTAAACTTGTTTTATGAATGTATCTACAGACAGAATCGGGGAACAATTATTTGAATTCCCCATATGCGTAAATTATTTGAAACTTTCGTTGCAAATGTCTGGTTAAGAAGTTATTGCAATCAAATCAAGATAAGATATATCTATGGAAATTGTTGGGCTTTTTAAAAATCCCTAAATTTATACTTTGTACGATGTACGAAATAAAAGGGTGAAAGCATTTTCAGAGGTCAGAGAAATTAAGGGCGATTGAGGTTTAAGTAAGGCGTTATGTGAAGAATGATAAACAGACAGAAAATGCAACCAAACGGGAAATCATGAGTAATTTTTGTTTTTTATGTATAAGTCCAAATAATTTGGGTAGTTATATTACGTTCACTCCTAAAGAATAGGATTTACATTAGGTCATTTTCTTCCAATAATAGATAATGATAAATAGTAGACAAATAAATAGGTGAAGTAGTAATAGATTTTAGACACTTGATGTTAAACAAATGTGAATTCAGTGATTGAAATCGGATATTACCCGCTCAGACCTCTCGACTAATCAACTCAGATTGTTCACTGAATAACTGAGAATATTCCACACGTTTATAGACTTTAAGAATAAAATCGTACCTTGTATCTTAGAGAGAATTTCATTAAATTTATAGTTGATGTTAGTCAGATACGTTTAGAAAATAATCAGTTACAAGTGAAAACAAGCATAATATTTACTCATTTTAATTTTGACATTATTGACCTAGTTTTGATTTATTACAACAGTACTAATTAATATCATAATGACTAATTTTTTAAATATAATTATAAAGAGAAACTGGATTTAGATATAGCTAATTCTTTATTCCGTATAATGGAATATATTTATGGTTTAAGAGAACTGTACATCTTAAATACAAAATGGTTCCGAAATATTTGGTTCACAAACATTCCAGTGTTTAACCAATATAATATTAATGCAAACGAACATGTATATATAAAATTATTTATCTCGACAAAAAGCATTTATATTTTAGCTTGGTATGAGTTTAACCTTTAGAACTAATACTCTTTTAATTCTTTCAATAACTAGAACTTATTTTATGTACGGGGAAAAGTGAGACTAGTAATACTGTGCAGCAGTGAGTATAAGCTATCGTTGGGGGATGTGTCGTCGCAATTTTCAATCCTAATCATGTCTCGACAGCAAATTTGTTACTGAATAGTGCTGATTGGCTCTATTTTTGACTAATAGAAATTCTCTGAGGTCCTTTTTTCGCACGCTTGAGAGTGGTTACGGAATAGATGAATGAAAAGACGAATCAACAAATTCCACAAAATAACCACCACTGCGTTCAATGCCTTAACCAATTTAATTTTTTAGTATATAAAGTCAAACAACTTGATAGTAATTAAAACCGCGTAGATTGTATGAAATCGAATATTCATATTTTACTTTTTTAACACTGTAAGACAACAAAATTCTTGAAATAATAGTCTTTGTTTACTTTACGCACTCATTAAATCAATGATGTAAGGTGATTTTTTCTTGAAAGGATGTAAATATCTTACTTTCAAATTTAATATTGATCCACCTTTACTATTTAGCTACGTCCAGAAATGCATTTCGTGAAAGAATACTCCAGCTTCTCTGTGCTAACTACCTCTGCGTCACTATCATGAAAATAAAGCTGACATAATAAATGCACAAAGTATAAGGGAACATTTCTAATGATACGAAAGTACTTCCCGAAATCTTGTCTTCTTTTCTCATTAAGAAATGGCACTATCTATCTACCATATCAACAACTGTTTTAATTTAAAGAAACCATTAAGAGGAAATCATGTTACCTAATTATTATTCAGAATCATACTATTACTATTGCTTTATGGGGAGGGATGTTTGTTTTCTTTTATAAATTATCTCAATTAATATTTTTTTCACAAATTTATGCTACCATTTAATTTCCTACAGGCTTTTCTGCCTGATGACACCACTTCTCTCATAGAATAGTCGTTGTACTACGTAAATAAACAATTTGAATTCAGTATAGGAAGACTGAAGGGAAACATTAAGACTTCAAAACACTTAAACTTTGATCTAAGCACCTTTTCAGTCTATCCACGTATTAAGCTCTTGTTTTCGCGCTCTAACTCTACGCGTAAACGTCGGTGAGCGGAATTGCTCCATAATATGAATTACCATAGCATCTTTGGTAGACTAAGTGGGTTATTGTGTAAAATCGCTTAACCCGAAACCTGGGGATGGTTAGTTTGTTTGTCAAAACTTCGTGAGTAGTAATGCTTTTAAATATTTATTATAAAATATAGTATCAGATGACCTCTAAATTTTTAGATTCATACACAACCACCAGTTGAAATAGTATCGAAACTATGCGAACGACTAAATCGTGAGGAAAGAACAAAAGCCCTAAACAGTGAATTGAGTTCTGTCCAGCGACAGCTTCAAAATACATTACAACAGATAGAAAAAGTGAAGAGAAGTATTGCAGATACAATTATCAAGCAAGTTTTACAAATTGATTGTTTATGTATAACACCTCGTCAATTATTATTTGCCATCGAGATTTAGAATTTTAAATAGTATTTTAAGTTTACTATATGAATTTAGGTATGAAGGCATGAACGACGTAATTAAGACAATGGATCAACTAAAAAGTAGTCTTGAAGAGCATATCAAAACTGTACGATTAAACGAAAGTTCATTTACTGGGACTTCAGCTGTATTGGAATATGATACAGCGAAGGGACGTACTAGTAAACTTATTAATGTTATCAAAGTTGGTTTTTTCATTTTTCTATAAGTTACATACGCTATTTAAGTTCATAATTTCAAAAATATTACAGGCCCGTTCACAATGGGAACGTTCTAAAGAGGCTCTTCAGGAGGGTGGCAAAGATGAACATCAAAAACTATATGAAAGCTTAACTGAAATGCAAAGTAGTCATGAAACACTGTCGAAAGTATGTTTTTTAAAATTTCGTACTATGGTTCTTTATTTGTTTATACTTTGTATTCAGTACGTAAGAGGATACTTAACAATAATATTACTCGTGGTTAGTAATCAAATATTAATAAAAAAAAATTAAGAAAAGACTTGGACAACTATGGAAATGTTTTCGGATTGTAAAAGCTCTTTTTAAAACGTAGATTGTATCTAAATTTTAGCATATCTTGGTTGGAAATGTTCTATATTAATACTGGATAATAGTAACAGTGTTTCAGTTTGTCTCAAGAAATTTTGATAGTAAGGAGCTAGAAGAGTCAAAGGATCGTTATCTTGCTTGGCAAAGTGCTGCCCTTATATTCGCTATCCAGCAGGCTGACATCGAGAAGTTATCCAAAATACAAAAAGCCTATGAAAATTTGGGAAGGATGGGAGGTAGTGCTAGCTTTTGGTATAAAATAATCTATAATGCATTATCTACTTTATACCGACCGTTTTAAACAAACTTATTATAACAGTGTCTATAATTGTAACACTTTGCAGTAGTTTAGAGCATTTCATACTGTATCAACTACTATTTCGTGCAATTTTTTTTTCTCCCAGAATTTATCGCAATATTTCGACGAGTTTCCATCAATCGGATTAAAGAATTCAAGCCTGATAAAGTCAGCTTAGAGGAGTTCATCAACTCCCTATATAAAGAAGTCAACTTTATTTATGACCACCACTACCGGTAGGTTTTCTGTCCTTTTATGCTACCTAAATAGTGGCTATTGCTGAATGCTAAATTATCCAGGTGCGCCAATAGTTCGTTTTGATGCAGATGTTAAGACGCATAAGTTCACAGTGACAACAACATTTGATTCATCTCAGGTGAATTAAATGGCCGAACTTCTTCAACCCAACAATCTGGGAACTGCTGCTTGTACAGATCAGTAGTTCTGGCTTCATAAGCCAACGACCAGTCCTGTTAATTTTTATTAGCATATTACCAATATTAGTGCAGAGATTTAAAACTATTCTAGACGCACTTGGAAGGTAATCAAGTATCATTTGCTGCAATAAAAATGATCGCGCTTAGTGAAGGTGGTACTATGTCCTAGCCTCATAACATCTCATACAAGCATTTTATATTTATATTTAACATGTGAATGAAAGTATCGATTTTCAGGATTCTTCGAAGATTTGTTGATAATAATCAAGCTTCATCCACTATTTTGAGTGCAATTGAAGATGCTTTGCATGACCTGGATCTCTCTAACCTGTTCTCAGATTTGATTGGAGAGGAGGAGAATCCTATTTATTTGTTACAGAAGATAAATAAAGTAAGTTTAGGTAATAACAATTATTTTATGGTATTAATGTGTATCTGATGTCAATACTTATCAAGTTATATTGCAGGTTCTTTTATCTCATTCCGAAGATCTCTTGCAATATGACTTACCAGATGGTAATTTCTCTGCCCAACTTACTAATCGCATTGTGCATGAATTAATCGCACCATTTAGAGGCGCACTCACAACGTGCTCTCTTTCAAAAATTAATACTGTTGAGCTGGTAAGTTTCTTGGATCATGAGCTATTATTTTTGTTTTAAACTGGTTTTTTAAGAGGTCAGGTTCATTCCGCTCACGTGTGGAATCTTTGAAAACATCTATAGCGGAATTGATTCATTTGATACAAGATGTTTTCCACTACAGCGAAGAGGTATTTGGCAACGAAGTTATACAAGTGATTCAACAACCAATTGATGTTAGTTTGTCTATATTGATAGAAAATTTTCTTATTGGCCTCATTCATTGAATCGACTAATCTCAGAAATCTGTCGATAATTTCTTGGCTAAACTTAGAGGATGGGAATATTGGCTGGATAGCCAGAGAAAACCAAGAACCCTCGATGAAATGATTTCATTATGCGGTGCTTCTGGGCAACTTGTATACAGTTTGCAGGAGCTGAAGAATATGATCGAAACCATAGAAAGTATGTCTTGCTTAAATGAGGCCTTTAAATATCCCTTGTGTAGCTTAACATTTTTAGCGTCATTATCTCTCAACATCAAACCTGCATTTAAATGGAATCGTGGAGTATGTGATCATGCACTAAAGACTGCTTACGAAAACGTATCCACTAAAATGGCGGCAAAAATATTTGAGATTGTGAGTGTCACTTCCCGCGAGCATTTTCACTCTTCTCTAAATCATGCCTTAACATCACAAAGTTATAGAAGAGTGCAACCCCCACGGAGCTTTGTACTACCAATTTGCCATCATTTAGTACCTCGCCCCATGAGTATGTTACCACGGCAGGGCAGGTGATGTCTCACACATAAAATTTTGTAATATATATGGTAATATCAAAACCACAACATGTAATATACGGATGGACGCCACATATTCCCAGGAATTGCTCCATTTATTCAATCGTTGGGAACAATTCTTCCTAGATGAAAACGTCGCTCATTCATTTTTTCTGGCATTTAAAAAGAAGTATGAGGGTAAGTACTTTTAAGCCACATACTCCATGTCATTATACCAGGTAATATTTTAGGCGATGAACTGTTTAAGAAAACAGTCGGTGATGTAGCAAATCGAGTTATATCTGAATTTATTGGTGCCATTGGTGATCCTCATGTGTTAACTATGGATTCGGCAAAGCAATTCCTCGCAGATACGGGTCAGTTGAGTTACTAGTGGGTCGACTATTTCTGTGTTTGAAAGATATGTTTTAAGTGTTCCTAAAGGACGCTTTCGAAGACCTTCGTACGGGAAATGTTGAACCACTCTCAACACTTGAGGAGAAGCTTAGATGTGTGGTTAATTCTTAGTGTAATTTTTGTCAATGGAAAATAAATATGGGATATACTGCGAAGTAAAATTATTATTAATTCTTCATTTGGCAAATGCTGATCCATTTAGACCCCAAAATATACTCATGGCAAGAGCTATTACTGCAATTCCTCCCGTTAAACCCACAAGAATATAAGACTGATTATGCTCTAGGGCCACAAGGTCGCTTTCCCCTGAATAGTAAATTAGTTGTAATTCTGTGAGAGGCTCCTGTATTGGGTTCCACATTGTCTCATCTAGTGAAGCGCAGCTGTCTTGTGCTGGTATCAAGACATCTATAAGGGCCTTGACCTGAAATAATTTTCTTCTTAACTGCATGGTTGCGCATCATGAAAGGTTTTTAAATAAGAAAGACTCACTAAACGAGGAATGTACGTTTCGAAAGCCATGCTATAGCTATGCTGGGAAATCATGAACATTTGACGGCAAAGCGTTTCATCAAGGTATGGAAGACGTTTGTAGAGAATAACGCGCATATAGGAAGAGAGTGGTGCTGCTAAATAGACTGCTACAACATCCGATTGCATTGTAGAGGCTCTATAAGATAAATCATTAATGGATTCTATTGAACAAATACAGTTAATCAGGACCTTGCAATGTTGGCCCAGTGATCTATGGGGCATCTTGATTCATCACTTATAAGAACTAGATATTTCTCCGAACAGTTGCCAGATCCACTAAGCAAATCATCTAGATCTTGTCCATCTTTAGGTTGAACGATACTAATTCTGTCCAATCCTATGATCCACATTGACACAGCTTGCTTTAAATAGGGAAGATTTCAAGAAGTATACTAGAGCACTTCACATCAGCCTACCCTGCTCGTAACATTCCCAAGATACACATATGGTGTTTGAGCAATGATATAGATTAACATTGGAAATCTATCACTTCCGCTAGCATTAAGGAAGGGAAGAGGCTGAAATTGTCCGCATGAAAATTAGGATAAACCACTTAGACATATCTAGACTATAGCGAAAATGCAGACCTGTTTGTACGTGTGATAATGGTATCCAATGACTTCTTGTCCTGTATATTGTTTTTCTTCATTAATGTCACGTACCCACTGCGGAATCTGAAAGTGTAATAACTGAGACCAGAATAAGCATCTTGTAATTAGATATCTAACACACCTGAGACCTCAGACGTGGGCAGTTTTTCTTGCACAGCAAAAGAACCATTCGCCCGAACTCGGTCCTCTGCTCTACGATTGTTGTCATGCGCAAGAATGCTTTGTTTGTAGATTCAGAAAATTCTACATCTTCAAACAATACATTCCAAATACAAACTTTGTTCGAGAGTATTAAGCTTACCTGTCGGGTTTAAAACATCCGATTCAAGTTCTTTTTTAGGAAAACAATTAACTGTAGGTAATAACAAAAACAACATGAGTATAGCCTTCCTCATAGTTTACTTCACAGGGTCAAATCATCTGCAGCATAAATTCTCACGGCTAAGATGGCACAAAAATTTCACAACTGAACAAAATTAATATAAAAGCATTCCATTAAACCTAAAATATAAGAATCAATTACAACGGAATATCCCATAAAACCGCATCCTCATCACAATACCATTTAAAATAGGATTTAGATATACTGGCTTGAAAGATGGACGAATATTACAGCGACCAGACATGAGAGTAATTACACAAAAACTGCGCTGCACAGCTTCGTAAAACGTGAACAACAGCTAATATATGACTAACGTTGGTTAGCTTTCTCAATTCAAACCAAATTTATTGTTAATGCTCCTGCGATTTTCTCAATTTCAATAATGTAACTTTATGCACAATGAAAAAACATCCTTGCAAACATACGCTTGCACATAGAGAACTAAATGACTTCATTTGAGAATCATAATTAAATATATCCATTACTATCCCGTCTGAGTTGGATGGCATCGTAAAAAAGATAAATATATATTCTTACGAAATTTTTATAATAGGCCATTAGCACAAAACGGATATCGAGTTCAGAATCATACTGGTAGGAAATATCAAGATACTGTGATACTAAACTCGCGCTCTGGATATATTTTTAATTTACAAAAATAATCCCTGAACTATATCTGTTGCAACAACAACTCCACAATTGAGATTGGGAACTGCCATTAAAATGCATAATTATTAATACGATAATATATGGCACGAAACAATCAATAATATGCATCGTATCACAATGCGATGCATGCCTTCTAGTATTAGAGGTAGATCATGGAACAATTAATTGAATGGTTGTAACAACAGCTTAACAATAAAGAAAAAAGCATTTACACATCTCGCAGATAGCACATTATAAAAGCCAATTTAGAAAATCTTTTGGTTACAAACTAAAAATTAACCATATAATTAGAACAATATAAGTGGTTTATGACTCTAGCATTATGACGTAATTAATTCAACAACTACTCTTAATTCCAGACGATTAGCAAATAATACTTAGTATTAAAATATCCTTATCAGTTGGGCCAGTTGTAATATGAAAGATAAATAAAATCACTTATCTGCAATACCGACCGACATAGATCCAGTTGAATCAATAAAAAATCCTTGAATGATTTCAATTTTTTTCTAAAATAGAAAACCATACCGGGCGAAGTCGATGAATAGCACATTTTTCAGTTCGGTATTCCTTTCTACGAGATGGAGCACGAATCGAAAGCACACTCAGTAGTCACTTAGAACGTAATTTTTATTCATAATGAGAACAGTATGAATAAACCAGTAATATTTTAAAATCATCCTCTATATTCCCCATTGCTAGACTATGTATCCTAAACTACACACGCATGATAATATTCATAAAGGAATCAAAATTTTGTTGTCGTAAAATACATTCCATTATATTAGTATATGCAAAAAACATTCTTTGAACTCTAGACTTGTTAACCATAGCGATGAAAGCAAATATTGATTTCTTAATATATAATTATATAATATGAAAGAACTAACGGTATTATGCTCGCTTCATGCATAATTCCTTGACAAATGGGTCGACTTCCCAGTTCTTGAATAACTCCATAACTTGCATGTTCTCTTCATTCTGGGCCAGAATATTCTAAATAACGGAGCTTCATATGAATTCATATTTTTATGAATCTAAGGAGAAAATAAACTTGTCGTAATACTTATTTGATAGAAGAGGTAACCTTTGCTTATGGATATAGCACCTAAATGTTTCAAGCGAGATAAACTTCATAATTAGGAAGTACAAACTTGTATGCTAGCCGTCATCATAAGGAGACTTCCATATTTCTGAACACCAGCAGCCATTCCTAATTTACTCGTAATGCACGTGAATAGAGCACTCAGGTACTTATTTCTTTCTTCATAAACCTCTGGTTTAGCATGGTTAGACAAATCAAGAGCATCTGCAAAAAATGAACTAGTCAGTTCCATACATCCCAAAACCATCGAAAGACCTACTGGGGTAGAAGTGTGGGAAATAGTAATACAATCCTAAAACTCCAATACTTCGAAATATATGATTGTTACTACCTGGATTAAAAAACAAGGCCGCCTTGAATGTGGCAAATTCTGATACTGAAAGTTGTAATCTCCGAAATGGTAACATTATTTCATCCATTTGACGAGTGTATATTGGACGACATCCTGATAGTTGAACCTTAAATAATAATATCTAGCAAAAGTAGAAATAGTTAAGCAGATAATCTAATATAATTAGCAAAGACTAATCAATGAGTTTGAGTGTCGAGAGCACTACCGCAAAGCTTGTATATCAATAACATCAGAAATACCTGTTGTTGAGGTTGCCGCATTATGAATGCTCCGTTTTGAAATACTATCTTGTCCGGACCATGATCGGGTGAATAAAAGACACGATTTAACAAATTGAACGCAAAAGCAAAATTCCGGACAAGTGCGAACTGTAATGTTTTTGCCATTATATCAACATTTAATAATTTTAAAAGTAACAGTAGTACTACTAAAACTATTTAATACTCTTAATTTTCATAAAAACAAATAGTTCTCCAGAATTTTTCTTAGATACACTAGCTTCCACTAGTTTCAAACTGAGTATTTAAACCACCAGCGATATGATATAATAAAACAAACTGGAAATATATTAGCTCATGTTAATAAATACAAATCGATCTTTCCATTTAGAGAAACATGGTGTACTTATCAAATTCTTGGGAATTTAGTTCCATATATTCGAAAAACATCATAGGATATCATAAAATAAGCCCTTTCAAAAACTATAGCGTAGTTACTTTTCCCGCTAGTTTTATTAAATCTCAATGACTGGGGGAAAATTTCAATATCTTGATATGGTTGCACTATGTTTAATAATAATGTATAGCTAACATAATTTTTAAAAGAAATTCCAGAAAAAAACACCTGATCAAAATGACTGAGTCTCTGGTATGCATCAAATGTTTTCCCCCATTCGATACAAATTCTCATCTCCCGAATGTTCCACATACGTATATCATTCATTGAAGCTGGATACAATTCTTTGAATACAGTATTAGACTGAAAAACATTTAGTACCTACAAATCCGAAGCAAATATATATTAGATAAACTCGGGAAGTACAAGACAATTAAATGAGAATCCCAAAAGAAAATAACCACAGAAACTTACGTCAATAGTTAAATCAGTTGTTTCAAACAGCAAACACTGTGAAGATAGAGCCTGTTGTACACTGGATACTTCTGGCATAATACATCGCCGTAGTTCCTGGCACAAACTTTCCACCTGTGTTAACTGCTCCACGATCTCCTATAATTAAACATTAGGTAAAGAGGAAGCCATGCACACCGCGTCAAATCGAAATAATAGCATTAATTACACTAAAAATAAATCACTGAATATCAATGTAATGGAAGTACAACATTCTTAAACTAATACAATCTTAACAATCATTACACTTCCTATAGGCGAACAAATACTGACCTGATCCTGCAACCGATGTGGAGTAATTGCTTGATCATCATCTGACCCACTACTAATCTTCGCTTTTTTTGTTGGCCCTATTCTGTCCCGATCATTTTGGATAGCTAAAATAGATCATTTTAAAAACTTTACATTGAACATGGAACTAAAGCAAATGTTATCAAGGTAAAAAATTTATATAATAATTATCACTAATAATTCAAGGTTAAACGCTAGAACCATAAATATTGCAAGCCTCCTAACACTTTTACATTAAAGTCTGACTTTCAATGAAATAGAAAAATATATTACCACTAAACAGAAAAATAACCAATTTTAAAGCATCATAATATGAACTTTTCAAAAGATGCCTGAATCCTCTCCAGATTTTTATTATCGCACAGAATAGAACCACTTCCATTACTAAATAGGATAATTCAGGACACTGTTTCCTGGTTAAGAATGCGAGTTCACCGTAGCTGACGGAACGAGCCACACCTTTTGCGTCCATCCCAACAGCTAAGCATTTGTTAAATCGACAGTGTCTGCAGGCACATCGGATATCTGAAATAACACAACATTCTAGAACTTAAACACTAACTTTACTTACTACCCCAAAAAAGAAGCTCATATTATTAACTAAATCTCCCCGAATGATCCTTAACACTGCTTCTGTAATTCACTCATGAACATTACATTACAATAGTTATCAGAAGATTACATCATATTTAACTTAGCAAATGGGAAATGACAACACCAACAAAACTCTAAATAGTTATCACAATCACTGAAGATAATTAAATTGCGGTCTATTAGAAAATCGAATTAATTGAAAACATATAAGTTAACCTACTCTTGTTGACGTCGCAATTTCCACTATATTGACATATGAACGTTTGTTCACTGACGATTGTTCGCCGGAAGAATGTCTTGCTAAATGTTAAAACATCAGTTGGGATAGTAACTACCATGCCAACTCAACTAGAACAAGGAACGTGACCTATTACTCAGATTCTAGAATATCAGATTTAGGTGTACGTATTGCAAATAAATTTAAAAGAATATTTTCACACTATTTCGTTGGACATGCATCCAATATATAAAATAGGAGAATAACTCCATGATTGCCGGTTTTAATAGGGAGAATAATTATCTGATAGAGATAAATATTAGATAAAATTTACAACTCATCGATAAATTGCTACTAAAATTCTAGAATTAAATGTATTGGATTAGATCACAGATTTAAACCTACCATCCATTACAACTCGCAACACCATAGTGATAACCTGTCGCAAGATCCGAACAGACTGCACATAGTTCTCCCTCAGGTACTTTTCTTCCTTAAGAGAATACTTTATATTATCTTGATCTTCACCTAAGGTCCATTGTTTACGTTCGAAGTTTTGTTAATAAAGGTTATTGACGACTAAAAACTAATTATTCGTGAGACCGGAAATCCCAAATGATGCACAGAGTTTCATGCATGCAGTTTACAAATAGAGAACTACATGCGCATACTGACACTAATATAAATTATTGTGATAGATATTGCACCAGGATGAAAATTAGCTTACTTTGTGCCATTCTTTTGTATGATGGTACAAATGGTTTTGTATCGGTCCCATTTTGATGTTGTGGATAAGAAAGCTGACCTTGTATATGTTCTGTCAAGTTGCCGTTCAAACTAGCCATACTAGAATATACAATAAACAAAATTACAGAACTGATAGTATATCATATTTCTTAATAAATAATCACTTACTGCTCCATATAAGTGTTATTAGTTGTTGGTTTCTCTGACAAAATGAAGTACGTTATAACAAATTGTCATTAACAATTGTATCTGATGTATTACTCATTAACACACAAGATACGTATTGATAACTGAAACCAAGCATTAACTCCGAGTCTCAAGCGAAATCAACAAACAAAATTGACACAAAAGAATAGAGCCCATATATTTCACTAAAAATCTAAACGAAGTAATTACACACCGCTCAGTAAGTAGTATTGGCTACTGTGTTAACTCGGTGAAGAAATTACATCATAAAAAACCAAGAAAATACATTAAAAAGCTACAAACATATTTACGTAAAACGAAAATTGATAAAAATAACAAGATCTACAGGAAATTATAAATAGTTGATAGAAAAAATATAAGCACGTTCCCCGTAAACAATCCAGTAACACTTTTCATATGGTGCAAGTCCAGGTCTTCTGGAAAAAACCAACAAACGTAAACAGATGATGAAACGAGTCAAATGAACAAATAAAATAACTTGGCGCGAAATTTAAGTAATACATCATTTGATGAGCAGGTGAGTTCGTGATGTTTTTAGGCAGATGAAGCGTAGGGGTACTACGAAGAATTAAATAAAAATTAAGGGCCTTCACATCCTTGCGTATATTTATCATCTCCAACTTAATTTGTTTTAACTAGGCCTCCAATATTATTTTCAGCATTCTGATAACTGCATGAGGTAAGATCAAAATAGTTGCCGAGTACTCACACCGGTTGTAGCGCAACGAGAGAATGGAACGGAGCATGCAGCTATTGATTGCCGCCACGCTACACTGCGAGAACCGGCACCCTAATTTCGATTTTTCTGAACCTGTTGTCTATTAGCCAAATTTAAGTACCGCAAATTTATAGTAAGGAAAGTTGTCTCATCAACCAAGCCGGCAAATTGGAATGAAGAACGATTAGAAAATACCAGGATAATTACTTATACGGTGATGACAGTGTTAAAATCCCATGAAGTATTTGCACTCTTCGTTCTCCGCCTACCTCTTGAATCATACTAACCTACATTTCCTTATGTAAAAATATTTAATTCGCTCAATATCGAGATGAAAATGAACGAAAAGTTACTTCTTGGTTCTTTACATTTAAATAACGTGCATATATAAAGAAAATAGTTTTTACTTAAATGTGTTAAACCCCAGTATGCACACACATTATAAATAGTGTAATATTATTACTAAAAACATAAGTAACAGTAAACTATCACAAATTCACGTTAAATATTATATCCATATATAAACTAAGGTTGCACAGTTATGGTAGATCCTTCTCTTCCGTTGCCATAAACAATGCCCACTCAAATGCATTTTCAAATGAGTCTGATGAGTGCAGAGCATCCAAGTAAAATGGAAAACTATAAAATATAGTAGGCTTAATAAATTCTTCTAGATAGTCTTAAATCTCTCTAATAATAATAATATGTAATTAACCACATAACTAACCGATACGCAACGTCTCCAAGAACAGACGTTGAAACAAGGAGGCATGTATTGACTGCTCTAGCGTCTCTAGATAAAACAGAAGTCGACTTGACATTTGAAAGTACGACTCGTGAAAATTCAGCCAGAGTGGATAGTCGCTGAGATTCTCGCAATCGTTCACAGAACTAAATTATTTAGTCTGTACTAATTGCTCGATAAGACCTTCCTATGCAATTTTTAAGTAAACTAGGCTAAGCCTAGTAAAAAGTATTGAAACTAACAACTGCTATTACATTGGGTACTTCAAACGGAATAATTTCTCTATAGATTAAGCCATCGCATTAATTCAGTTTTAAGCAATATCCAGGGAAGTAATATTTAGCAACTGGTACTACCTTTACAAATAGGCATATTTTGAATTTGACTGTTTTTTGATAAGTTTATATTCACATTTTAATTCGTTAATTTAAAAATACAATGCTAATTCAACTCATACTAACTTCAAACATCATTCGCAGAGAGTGAGAAACATTCTGTAGATATGTGCCTTTTATTGGTGCACATAAATCTAATAAAATGTTAAGCACATGTTCCTCAGTGAACAGCCGATGAAGGAGAGATGGTAGGACAGATGCAATTATGGAAGCATCTCTCAAGTCACATTTACGATATCTGGAAAATTTCGAAATAGCAAATACTAGGGTTAAAAATATACACATAAGTATGAATATTTTTCGATATATCTTACACATTATATATCTCACTAAGAATTGGCTCGAAATTGACTGCACTGCTTTTTTTTTCAGCGTCTTCTGAAACTGTTGCATATTGTTTATAGCGGAAAATAATTCAATTTCTCATTTACTAGTAATCAGGAAATGATACCTCTAAATATACATACGATGAATATTCGAAGAGCGAATATGAGAGTAGAGTTCATTATCGTGTAATCTTTAAGGCAGCCTGAAGGTATGCAATGCAGGCATAAAAAATTTGATTTGATATAAATCTAATTAAATCTACTAAACTGGCCTAATCAGTAAAAAAGAAACCAAACAGTATAAAGGAAATATTAAAACAAACGGCATAAATTACACAAGTTAAATAAAAAATGAATGCAGTATATACAAGTAGTTATAGCTATCATACATTTAATGCTACCATAGTGTACCATGAATCACAAATTTAAAAGCAAATCTAGTAAAAATTTTAATGAAATATTTTTCAGGTTTCAAAGAAAAAGTGTGCAACACATTCAATTTTTTTTACCAAGAACGATAGGAAGGAACTGCTCTACATAGGTTGAACTGTGGATAATTAGCGACTCTATACCACTCGTCACAACTGACAAAAGTGGGTACGAAATATTCATAACCATGAACGCGTCACACAACTTCTGAAATTTTTTAAGCATTAAGTGACTTGCGCTTTTCGTGAACATTTATGAAAATTTCCCTGACGTAATTAATAAAACGTAAAATTACCTGAATTAAACTATTTTTGAAAGACACTTGCAATGGTTCCTCCATAACTCTAAAAGAGACCGACCAAAGCAAATTTGTGTATTCCAAAGAAGCAGGTATCCTAAAAATTTAACAGCTAAAATGATATTTTTCTGATCCAGATGATCTTTTTCTAGTATCACCCACTCTATAATGTTGATGTGATCCGAAACGGAAAGTTGTTTGCTAGTTTCAATTAAAAGAAAGCCATTTACATATTGGAAAACTGGTTTCAATGAATCGAAAGACAATGACTGTAGTATATACGAAAATCCATGCAAAGTAGCTTCACGAACGAATGGAGAACGAGAAGTCAGTCCGGTCTCCACCTGTTTTAGTAAAATAATTTATCTTGGTTAATAGCCTGGCGTATATAAAAATAACATTATATTAGAAAACACTGATATAATACTACTACGATACATACCCAGATAAGGATCTGTTTAGCTAAGTCAACTTCAGATATTGTTCGGTCTATACTTTCTAGCCCTACAACTGTAACCGACTTAAGTAGAGCATATATTACATATCCAATGTCTGGATGATCCATCAAATAACCTAAATACATAACTAAAGTTTGCATTTTAGCACATGGGTGTAAATGACAACAATACCTCCGCGAAAAATATTTTTCATTTGAACGTATAGAAATTCATAAGATGCCGATTCGTCAAATAAGTCGGAAAGTAACGTCATCTGAAACCAACTAGTAAAGACCACTCGCACTTTGATTTAATTAAAATAATTTAAAGAAATACTTCATAGACTCTCCATTCGCTTATAGTTAAAACACTTCCTCTTCTAATTCTTCCCTTTGTATGTTTTTAAAATTTCATTATAATCGAATTTTATAGAATTTTAAACGTTAACTTCGAAATAATATTGAAAAATAATGCCATAAATAGAAGTAAAAAGGCAGCATATAATAGACATAGTAATAATTATTCTACGAATAGAAATGCGTATATCTAATAACTTTAAAGTATATTCTTTACTAAGTTTATTTTAAAATATTAACTCGAGATCAGATGGATTACATGAGAACGACTATTTAAACTGACCGAGCGAATAGTTGCGGAAAGAAGTGGTAGTGGCAAGAAATCTAGACCACGACTAAACCAATGCGAATAATTCTCAAATAAAGCTCGAACGAGTGAAGCAGTATCTAATTCACTAGTAGACTTTAGCAGGAAATCCGAGAGAGATATGTGACCTAGCTAAAACAAATAATTACGAAAATAAAAATAAAAATACAATTTATGAATGTGTGCGACATTATTATTGACAAACCACTACAGAAATATTTTTAAAAACATATTCCAAAAAAAACTTGTATATTTCACAATTTACGTAGGTATACTTACTGGAGTGTCTGAGAAAGCAGATTTCTTAGAACTTTCAGTACTAAGAACACCCGTCAAAGTCCATAGTGAGAGTGCTGACAACTGTCCCAAACCATAATATATTCCCTATAATGAAAAAACCAGACCCCGCATTTATTAAATTAAATTAATGCACAACATTAAGTATAAGTATTACCAAAAACCTTACGTTGTATGATATACGTTCTATGTTTCTCCGATATATTTTTAATGGTTCCACATCACCAGTCAACTCAGCATTTAGTTTACATAATTGCTGTATTGACCTTAAATAATACCACTTTCATCCAGACGTTCGGAAATAATTGGTCATTTAGGTCTACGGTTATAATGAATGAATTAGATCTTTTCTGGAAGCGTGAATGATTTAGAAACCTCACAGTAACGTTTCGCTTTCACTCGAGCATTAATTTTTAAAATAATGCTTATTTGACTGTTTTATTACCTTTTTCAACCGTTCAGAAATGATAGATCACGTTGCTCTTCAATCTCTAATAAAAATTTTCATTATGGCATTTATTTAAGCTATGAATTATTATGCTAAACCTTGCATATGTGATGTGAAATACAGCCAAAAATTGAGACTAGGTAAAAACTGTACCATGGTGAGTGCAACTCGCAGTAGATAGTAGATACTATCAACCAGGACTTTTATGAGGAATTTCTGGAGCATTAATCAGACATATGAAACAAAGGGTTATGTACTGTCTCATCTCCTAAACGAGAAGAAAAAAAGTTAATCATATGTATTGTTTCAAACAACGATTAGTCTTGAGGGTATGTCTTGTAAACTTCTATCTAATGGCTAAAAAGTGACCAAATCTATATGCCAAGTATTGAAAAGTCCCCCTAAGTCATTCAAGACAAAATAAAGATTTCTTAATAATTCACAAGGATAAAAGAATACGTTTCACTCGGAACCATATGATAACGAAATAGGATTAAATAAATAGGCTTAAAGTAGTTCATACTTTGAAGCAAATATTTTTCGAAAAAATTTGCAGGTTGTGTCCAGTAATGAGAAACAATTTAACTTGGGTAGCTCTTATGGTACAAGCACTTACTTAGAGGGATTTACAAAACGAAGAGAAACTTCTCGACACGTACCTTTGGTGATGGAGGTCTAATTTTTTGGTAAGCATCGCATTCAAAGCATTGGAATGACAAACTTGGTTACATATCGACTAAAATGATTATTAACAATTAGGAAGTACTAAGAATTCCGTTTATGTCTTATTTACAGAAACGTCTTGTTAGTGATCCTACTTTCCAGCAGAATAATGCTGTTATTCATTCTGCTAGTTCTGAGAAAGTGATCCACTGAAAAGAATATCAATGTCATGAAGAGGTCATCAGACTTAAATCCCTTGGGAATCTATGGGAATTTCTTGTATGATGAGTTGATGCTGATACTTATTAGCATGAGTCAATTTCCCAATCTAAATCTGCGGTCTTTGAATGATGGAGAAACATTAAGTAAGAAATCCTCTAAAAAGTAGTTCCTAATATGTGTTGATTTATAAGGCTTAGGAGTGGAAATTGTACTAATTATTAACTTATTGTTAATTCAACTTGAAATAAGCATTTGAACACAGGCGGCCTATCATTTCCGAATGTTTTAAAATGTATATATTCCAGAAAAATTAAGGCAAAGACAAGACAGTACAAACAATAACGAAATTTTCTGCACTGTTTTTAAGAACCATATTATTTCCAGTAACAGAAGACTAGATATGCTTTCATTTTGAAAATTGTATAGATGTTTCAGCGTCTATTATCTCTAGATTATTGTTGTCCAAACACTTAATAAATGAAACTTAAGACGTTTTAACTAACTTGGAGTGGTAGAACGGTTCAGTACGCTCCCTGTGCTTAATAAGAAACTTTCCAAACGACGGATTACCAGGTTCTGGATAAAGTAAACTGTGAAGCAGGATATCTGTTAGAACAGAAACAGCCACACTGCTCGATAAGATTTGTTCATATATGTTCTGTAAATAGGTATATTAAAAAATCTCATTTACTGATATTCACAAAATGATCAAAAAATTTATTTTTTACGCTAACAGCAGAATCATCTGATGTAATTTCGTTTCCGGTTGGTGTGGATGACAACACACCAAAAAGAGACATCCAAAAGTCCTCAAACTGCTGTCGTGATGTCCAACCCAGCCTATTAAAATTTCAAGAAGTTTATTTATAAATATGGATGCTTTAAAAATGTACGATTATCGAATACTGATCTATATATAATTTAATTTGGTACCAGTTGAGTCTCCATATAAAATCGTTCAAAATATCTAGATTACAGAGCATGTGTATGTTGATTAAAGGTACATGCACTGTGCTACCACGGATTTCTACTCGTAACTTCCAGTTCATTCTAGAATTTGATTAGTAAATATGCTTTTAATTATTGGAAAACAAGTGAAGGTAACCCTTACTTTAAAGCTGTATATGGAATAATTGCGAAAGCATTAAGAATAGGATGACGGAAGAGAACTGTAAAAGAATTTGTTAAATAAAGCTTTACTACTCTCTCCACGTTGAAGATAAGAATTTAGTATACAAATAGTTATGATCAAAGTTATAAAATAAATCATATATTTAGAATGGCATAATGAAGAATAGTAAGATGTTAAAGGATGAGAAAAAAGATTAATTTAGTTTTCTAGATATACATGTATGCTATGAGAGATTTCTGTCAGTATTACGCACTATAAAATTATAGAATTTATAGTATAATTCAAAAGCCATTATTTTAATCTAAAAATATAAATGAATATGCCCTTGATTAATGGTCAAAATAAGAAGACGTAAAATGTTTATAAATCCTATCAATATGCATTCAAGTTTTAGGAAAAAATATTTTTTTTAAATACTGAAATCACCTGTCACGAATCTTTGCAGTGGAGTAATATTTTGATGAAAGTATTGAGATCGAAATACTTTACATATATACTGAATTCTATCAAAAAGAACGCGTAAAAATCCTGAAAGAACTTTTTCCTAGCTATATGTTCAGTTTACACAAATTCACTACAAACAAAACTATGTATACAGCAAAATAATGTTTTCTAAGGTTTTAAAAGTATTTCTGTGATTGGAGCTTCACTAGCACTTATAATATAAACCCATCACTTCAATTTTAAAGATCCCCGAAATTGTTGTATTGCAAATTATATTTAGGAACATTTTGAAATACTCCTTAACAATACTGGGAATGTATAGTAATTCCAATATACCGGGTGCGTCAGAAGTTCTAATACAAAATGAAAGTGTAGTTAAATTAGCATATATGACGTGGGAACTCACTATGCTAATGCACATGTGTTACTTAAAGCCACCTTGG
>JAJAVP010000389.1:74865-109866 GCA_020740425.3 Heterorhabditis indica
AATTGTAGATATCAACAGGACTGTGTACCCGCTCATGGAGCCAAAACAACTTTTGAGGTGTGCGACACCAGTTTCCAGACTTTTGGGAGAGGGAGATTTGGGCACTAAATTCACGTTATCTGAATCCGATGGACTTAAAATTTGGTCACAATTGGAGAAAAAACTAAGTAGAACATTATATAGGAATTTAGAGTCTCTTAAAGCAGCTTTGGTCAAATGTTGGGGACGAAACTGGTCAAAACGAGCTGTGGTCCGTCGTGGGTAACTTCGAACATCAACTGGATTAAGTCATTGTTAGGTACCTTATGTATGTCCAGATAAATTTTCATGTCGAATACTGCCTTTATTACAAAATTATGCGACTTAATCAGAACTTTACGCGCACCCTGTAATTTTCTAGCCATATATAGAAGCGACTGGAAAAAACCGCAATATACTAACAGAAAAAAAACTATTACCTTCACATCCTCCGTGGAAATCACCAAATTCATGATCAGTGTGAATAATTAAAGAGAAGTTGTCAACTGATGACGTTATCTCATATTTGACAGTTGTCTCCTTTAACATTAAAAGATAAAACGAGTAGTATTATAACATACGTATTTTAGGTGAAAAATTTCATGTCAGATGTTGTTATGAACTAATGTGTCAAAACTACTAGCACACACTTCATTCCTGTTTTTAAAATTATATCAAATGTATTTTCTTTCACAAACTAATTAGTGCTAATCAATTAACTGAATAACTAACAGATTCTAAGAGCTTCACAATTCCAGCAATGACATTTTGTAATGAGGGCAAGTAATGGAACGGCTCTCTAGTGAACAAATCTTTTGTAGATGCATGCCGTAACATAAACATCATTCCATGAAACAACTCATCCAGATGTGGCATCCACGTTTTCTGCAAAGCTATCAGTGGTGAAACCATTATTAACAATTTAGACAATTTCAGGAAACACCAAAATTGTCGTAATGGATTGACATTATAAAATTATATTAAAGCTTGATACTATGTAATAAACAATTGACACATACCATTTGAGTTGCAGTGAAATCCAATAATGTAATCACTTCGTTCACTTGAAATTCTGGCCATTGTAAATGATGTTGTGTTGTCTGTTACATAAGAAATATTGTAAGATAAAACATTTAATCGAGATAGGGTAGTAATTATTAAAATCATTTGTTTGGGAAAAGATGAAATTTAATACAAAAAAAACAGGAATTAATCCGAGGCGTTTAAAATAGATGAATAGAACGTAGTAAGAATTAATATAAAACTAACTAGAGTATCCATCTCTGCTAAAACTAATGTTTTGAGTATTAACGAATTACAACTGTCTTCATCGCTGTATTCTATCAAATCATTGATTACATCAACAATTTCTTGACTTTTCACAAGGGCCGTTTTGTAGCTCTCCACATCAACTGCAATATTTAACGGTTAACAGGTGTTTAAAAGAAGCAAAACATAAATCTACATTTACTAGATTACTTAGAAATCAGACTAGTGATGATCGTGAGTTACAGACACAAACACTGATATGTAACGAGAAGTGTTTTAAATTTTTTTTAAATCTTTCATTTTTAAACTTACTCTTATAACAACAACCACCGTCTTGGATCCGCCAAAATATATAATAAATTATGGGAGTAATGGATAAGTACTAAAGATATTAGTAAAAAAAAGTCCATTACAAACAATAACTAATTAAATTAAGACTATTTCATTCTGCACATTGCTTAAACAATTCTTACACTAAATGCCCAAAGCGACATTCGCATAGTTTAACTTAGTTTTGACTCACCCATTCGTACTTTGATATAATGTCGAACTGCGTTGATCAAATATTTGAAGAAACTTCGTCGGTGTTCTGGATCCTAAACTTTCATTTTCCTCGGATTTAAATAGGAAACAAAAAAGACCTATTAAAAAAACAATAACAAAAATAAAGAATATGACAACCATCTAGTAAAGTAAAGGAATTACTCACTACACAATCATAAACATAATATAGATCTTGAGAATCAATATATAGCAATGAGCAGTAAACATCTGGATTGGAATATAGATCGTGGTTAAGAAAGGCCGTTTTTACAAAATCAGGAAAACTTGACTTTTTAGTGATGTATTCATTAGCAATTCTAAAAAAAGAGGATTGGGCCCAAATATACTACGCAAATCACTATTGTGTTTGACATGTTTGCATCATTTATTTAAGAAAATAAATCCATTCTTCTGCTCAAAATGACGTTCCACTCTCTCCTGCATGTAGGCTAACCACTATGCTATAGTTAATTTGGCTATAAAAAATCTTTAACTAAAAAAAGATTAGTAAAAAAAAATATACACCTATCCCGCAGAGTATCACAATTAATTTGAAAGCATATATCATGGCTTAAAGGAGAAAGCATCAAACACCATTTCCTTCCATGTCTGAAATTTTTTCTAAATTATAATCACAATCTCAATGCCATAAGAAATATAAGGTAGATGAATTAATATAAAACTAACTTAAATGCATACTGTTCTAAAAAATGTTTAACTTTCACATCTCCATTCTCGCAGTGGCTCATTAATTGAATCCATTGATAAAATAAAGCAGGCTGGTAGTATGCCAAGCTAGTTGAATACATGTAGATCGAAGTTAAACGTGTTTTAAGAACTGAAGCTAACTTTGGGTAACTATCTGGAAACAGCAATAAATAATTCTTTTTTCAACAATATTACAGATAAAAATATTTGGCATGTCTTAAGCAACAATATACATCGTATATGGCTAACCTGATTTCAAAGTATTTTCTATTATTTGCAAGAAAGCTATCAGAAAAGTATGCATTGACTCATGGACGGCATTTATGATAGATGGAATACTTTCTAATAACGTATTCTCCAAAGTACTAAATGAAACGGTAACAACAAAATTATGTAATAGTATAAGTGAAGAACTGATGGTTTAGAACTAATGATGATGCTTATTCATTATGACACTATTATCTAACATACAGATGCTATATTATAAATAGGAATATGAGATGAAACTTCACAAACCTAGATATCCATTCCAGTGGCAATGGATAAATTTGTTCGAGACGCATTAGTAGTTTCTCTTCGGTAACATTATTTAAGAGTACAAACCACAGTGGTACAGTACGTTTAAGTTTCGTCTGGATTGATGACTCCTGCCAATTATCTAACGTCGATTTCAATAGGCATTATTGGATCACTTCTTAAGAATGTACTGAGGCTTGCACACTTTCAATAAAGAACTTCGCTGAATTGAAGACTGACTAGAACATCAGCAGCGAATTTCTATTTGAACCTGGCAACTCTATTTGATTTGGCGCAATATTATTACTGCTGCAAATAAATTTCCTACTAAAGTAGACGATATAATATTAGAAAAAATATGAATAGTTTCTTTTTGGAATATTTGTTTATAACTTAACATAATATGGTAGAATGGGCTTCACATAGGGGAAAATGTATTTTAAAATGAACACTGTTCAAGAAGGCTTGAAAGAGAATATTAACTTGAACTTTAAGTGAAACAAGTTATTTAAATTAGTAGTATATGAAGAATATTTATGGGAAAATACGACTTTATAAACTTTTGATCAGCTTCGTATAAGCCAGAAAGTTGTAAAGAGAAAAGACTACTAACCTTATCGTTTATAAAGTGCTCTAATAGTTTAAATATTGTATCTAGAGGACGGTAAACAGATGGTGACATACAAGATAAAGAAGTAATTGCTGTATAAACTGAATAATCAAGAATAGGATCCTCGTTTGCCATAAGATAAACTGAGTAATCATTAAAGAAGTCAAGAGAAACGGATGACCATCTAAAATAAAAACATTATTATTCTATGTGAAACTTACTTTAAAAGAAGAAATTTAATAACATGGATCTAGAATTGTAAATATAAATATGATAACCTACTAAAATAAGGATAAGAATGTGAAAATTTTCATAAAGCACCTTCGTTCTTCTATTCTTGCATCGTGCAAAAACAGTATCCAAAGAAGAAGTGTCTCTTGGCTCGCCCATATGAACAGATTATTAACCTTCAAACGAAATGCACTGTAGACAAGACTTAGTTCCAAGTGTTGAATGTATAATGCTTCTAGAGTGATGACCTCGACAGCTCGTAAAACTAAAATCAAAACATTCTAAAAATTTGAACAAGTTGATGTTGTATATTATTAAAATAATACGATAATACTACATATTATATTACAAGCAACAAATGTAATCGATAGAATCCACTAAATGTTTACTATTATAGTATAAACCACTTTCAATAATATTTCTATCTTAATAGACATCACTTATTCAATCCTTTCAGCATAAAAAAAGTTCCGACATCTTATTAATGATACCTAACGGAATGAATATGCGTTTGAAATAATGTACTCTTCTACTCTTGAAAAATTACGAACTTTCCACTTACTCGTATGAAAATTATTTAATTTCCACATCTTTGTACAATATTAAGCGGAAAAAGTGAAATAAATGATTACCTTCTATAGCATTATTATCATTAGCATGTTTTAGCAATTCAACAGCAATATGGATGACCTCATCGAACGTCATAGCACCATTTCTAGCTAGGATAATCAGATAAAGAGCGATCTGAAAAAATTATATAGACATCCAGAACAAATATAATTTTACTACTGTAAATTTGTCATGTATCCTACTTTTAAACACACTATAATGTTTATTTATGAAACATTAATACAAGAAAAAGAGATTACTTCACGCAGAAGCTCTTTATTTCCAGAACTGGGATCGAGTAATTGAACCATAACTGCCTCAAATAATATCTTCTTTGGATCAACCATAGTGTATATAATACGCCCTCGCAGTAATTCACACATTACTCTTAATATCTAAATAAATCAGTAAGTTTCAACAATTAATGTAATCAGATAAAGAGCGATCTGAAAAACTTATATAGACATCCAGAACAAATATAATTTTACTACTGTAAATTTGCCATGTATCCTACTTTTAAACACACTATAATGTTTATTTATGAAACATTAATACAAGAAAAAGAGATTATATATAAGGTATTCTGAGCAAGTATTGAGAAAAGTCCAATAAGCAATAGAGTAAAAGAAACAAACTGCTTTCTTGCATTCAATTGATTGAAACGCTCCGTAGACATGAAGAAGTGTGTTCACTATTCCTTCAAATAATTCAAGAGCTGGGGCAATTTCATTCTGGGGAGGATCATTCAGCTTAGATAGCATATCCATGTTTAACCATCCAAGCCTCCTAAAGTAATGGAGTTTAACAACTGAAGTATACGCGAGACCTTTTAGTAAATAATTAATATAAAATGAACATCCACGCACACGATATAACTGACCTACGTACGATTATATCTACATATTTCTTCTTGCCAATAAGTGTTGAAAATTTCGCAAACTCCAGCGAGTAACGATAATCCAGAAATTCATTATCTATAAGAATTACACACCAGTACAATGATGAGTTAAACGAAATCAACAAACGTATTCTTTCCAAGAAAAGTACCATTCATATTCATAGACTGCAATACATCAAGATTAATATTTGCCATATTCTTGCCAAATACTACTTTGAATAACTGGTGAACAAAACGACAACAACCTTCCGGACACGCATCAAAAGTTACCTGCAAATAAATAGTTGTTTAGTTAGGCTCTTGATTTAAATAAAAGTGTAAGAAATGGGCTAGAAAAATCTGTTACACAAGAATATTTACATAAAATTAAATATCACCTTCACATAAAGAATAATCTCTTCTAAAAGTGGTTTTAGCTGAATAAATGTCATCATTTCACATAGTATTCCCAAACAATTTAATGCGGAGATTAGAAGATTCAGAAATTTCCATTCACGATCTGATCCTATATTCTCCTAGAATTTAATCAAGATGGATATATTAGGCATAAGCTCAGTTCCATCATTTGTGAGATTTTGTAACAATAATTACGTTATTCCAAAACTTACCATATAATTTTTGTGGGCACCTTGGACATTAGAAAACATATATTTTATCGTCGGACACTCCAAAAAGCTTGTAGTCTTGTGGGGATGAATATTCGTTCCCAAAAGTCGCGATATATCAGCGATACGAGAAGATGATGCTTTTTTGCTTGGTAATGGAGAAAGAGTAGGTCTCGAGAGGAGAGATGATGTAGACTGTGAAGCAGTAGAGCGATATTCAGCAATAAGCGAATAGTACATGTTTAAAACTCTAGAAAAAATATAAAATAAAACACATAATTACAAATTAAAAAACCAATTAATAATTGGTGAACTGATTTTAAAAGACTGTCCTCACTGTATTCATTTAAAAATTCCAAGTAACCAATTTCTTTCAATAAAAAAATTTAGTTTCTCTTTACTCTCGAATTCCAAAATTACTACCGAAAAATATATTTCACACCTTAATGGAATTAATATCAATCTATCCAGCAAAGTAGAATCAGGAAGAAGTGATAAATTCATTCGTTGCATTTTATTCTCCAATTTAACATTAACCATGCTGCTTTCGCACCAGCCTGAACTTATAATTATATGGTAGTTAGGGCTCATGCCTATACAATATATAATATTTAGCTATTCTGATGAATTTGGCTTAGCTGAAAAATACTTGAAAATATTCTAGCCCACCCCCAAACAGTTTCCCTATAACATTTATGCCTGTTGATAAGTGATGTGGTAAGTTAAGATTTAGTTCACATAAATCAATAACGGAAGACAATAATCCGAAAGACGGTGATGTTCTGAAACAAAATCTCAGCATGATATCAACTTCAGGAAATGAGAATTATCGCGTTATAATCTAAGAAAAAATTAAAATATTAACAACTAGAAGTAAATTATAACTAAAAAGTAGTATATAAAAATACTAACTATATATTACCTTTTTATATTATTCCAACAATTACTATATACAGCAGGCGGGAATGCTTCCAAAAGAACATCAATAGCAGTGCATAAATTGGCCTTAACCATTAACAAAATATGATTATCGCTTAAAATTTCACTTAGTTAAAAACATATTTTCTATAACTCCAAATCATACTCCTTAAACATAATATAAAATATCCTAATGATATTTAGAAGATGATTATAAAAGATCTTGAAGTGGAAATTTAAGGAGAGAAGGAACTATATTTTTAAAACAATAGTTATAACGTAGGGACAAAACGTACTGATCTACGATTGTGATCCATTGTCGCATATTGGATCATTAAATCGAGGATGACTTCTAAATTAGATTCGACTGCAAAATCAGGATACTCACTGAGAAATCGATATTCTGAGGGTAAATTAAGAACCTAGAATATGTATTTTTTTAAGTGTAAAATTTTTAGTGCATAAAAAAATTATAATTAATAGTAGGAAATTGTATATAAAAGGAAGGAAATCAATTAATGACTTAAACAAAAATTGAAGTAATCTGGAATATTTTGTTTGGTGTCTATTAAAATTCAATGAGACTGCAATATGATCTGATACTAACCACGGGTAACGGATCCTGATCATGGGAAAGTGAACCAGTCAGCTCATGATTTACAAATATAGACGAATATTCCGTGAAATCAGCGTTTCGAATAAGTCTAAAACGAATACTACTATTGGAATTAAACTACCATAAAAATAAATTATATTTAGGAATAGCTTTTACCAAGGGTCTTGTAATGATCTAAAAATATCTGTCCTATACGTAGAAAGACAATAGAGTTGCCTCACTTTGGAAATCCAGTAAGAGCCGCTTGCGAAACTTTTTGGTCCTCCTCAAACAAAAGAATAAAGTATGCATTCAAACATTTTTCCTGCCAATGTTCTTTCAGTGACTTTTGAACGGAGGACCAACGAACTGAACTTATAAATTCAGCACATGTTACCTAAAAATAAAAGCGATAAGCACCAATAACTTTCTATTCTAAATGTTTAACATAAAATACGTATGCAAACTATGTACCTTGAAAAGGAAGAAAGTTGACTGAACAAATGTTGAAAGTTCAAGTGCATCCGATAACAATCCCAGTCCTTCTAGTACATCTTGTTGGCCAATAGCAGCTTGTAACAATGCTCGTTTGCGAATTGGTTGAAATGCATTCATAACTCTTCGGTAGTTTTGTGTATTACCTATATTAGATTTTAAAAAAAGCTTTTTACAATGGTTTTAGAAATAAGAAGTATTTAAAACACATTACCTTGGTGGCCAGGTCTAAGCTTATCAACTGTAAACAAGAAAATAACAGTGGATGAGCACAGCATATCATCATCATGGAGAACAAATCTAGATACCTCCAACAAGGACTGCTCCATCTCACCTATACAGTGTTTAGATTATATCCTACACAAATTAATAATCGTGCAACTATAAGTAAGAATAAAATTAAAAGGCTATTATTATTATTATATATGTATAATACTCACCAAAGAGAACAACTGCTTTCGATAGATCATAAAACTTAGCTATCGCTGTTAAACAATTGAGAGCAAGTATTTTATGCGATATACGCACATCCCGGTCATTTTTTAATCCCTTAAGTCCAGATAGAAGAAATCGTTTTCCTAACATAGCGGCAGTGTACAGATAAAAATTTGCAGAAGAATCGCCTGTAATCCTTTAGTTTCTGGAAGTTTAACAATATCCAAAAAATAAAACAGTTAATTTTTTTAAACAGACATATCCCCGTCGGTAACTGTTGAGGTATATCTGTTTCACAATCTGAGGACTTTTTTGGAAGTTGTGTCTTTAATTTGTCCACTTCAGTGGAAAACTTTTTGGCGACTTTTTCATAGAGATCCGCGTGCATCAAGGGATCGATTATCTCATCACAAAAATATGCCTATAAATAAATAAAATGGAAGCAAAACCAATAAATGGCGTTATACATATATGATAATTACTAACCTTTGTTTTACTGCTAATATCACCATACTCCACACTCGTTGATTCCATAGAAACATTAAAATTAGATGATTCAGAATTTGTTGAACTAGCGTCGAGAATTGATCCGGAAGAAGGAAGCGAGATTACCTCACTCACTAACAATAAGTATTTTAGAAGATAATCGTTAGCAATATTCTTATATAGAATGATTTCTTAAAACCTCAGTTAAATAATTTGAATGAAATACTTTCAAACAGTTTCACTAACGGATTGCAGCATGTATAACAGAAAACATGGATCATTATTCACATATCTTACCCGCTCTAATTCAATTACAAAGAGACATTCTGTTTGATTTCACCACTCACCTGGTACAAAAAAATCATTTGATAGCTTGCAACCACTACTGATCAACTGATCAAATGATGCTTTCATATCGAAAACTCCAGGACAAAACGTTGTAAACAGCCTTATTATTAAATAATATTATATATTTCATGAAATCATTAAACCTTTTAATCAAAGAAATAATGGATAATTTCTATACTTGAGTGGAGTGTGCATCATCCTCTCAATAAGCTCAACTGTTGGTACAACCACTTCGCTACGTGGTGAATAAGAGCAGCATAGAACTCTGCATAACATCTTAAATAATTACCTTTCATACATTATAAATAATCTAAAAATTATTCTTAAAATACATACCACTCTGAGAACATCAGGAAAATCATCTTCTGATTGAACTATTAATGGCCAAATAGATTTAAGTGTGTTTAGTGATCCGATCAATCGATTTATGTACCCTTTTTCGTTCACTTCGCAAATATTAGGTATACAATAAATCAGTACCTAAAAGTCAATGCATTATTTAGCAAAGTAATAAACTGCTAAGTATAACATCACCTAATAATTTTCTACATGAAGAAAACTGACATTGCTAAGAATTGAAGGGTAGTACATGCAAATATTTCTAATAATTACAACAGCTGCCCGATTGGAAGACACACCCAATTCAAGATTTTCAAGGGCTATCCGGTACAATTCCTGTAATATATTTCCCGCTTATCAAATATTACTAAATATTCGAGTTAACATGTGATACATAAATATACTAACAAAAATTTTTTCCCTGTGTTGATCCTTGAGTTGAGATCCAATCGTATTAAACAGAACTTCTGCATACGATATAATTGCTTGTTGTACTGAGTCTTCTGGCCTCTTAAGAATATGAACCAACGCATTAATAATATGTACAGCATAACGCCTAGAACGATAATAGATATCCTCGTCACAAGTAAGTATTAGTTCTAAAAACTAATGCACATCACTGAGATACCAGTCTATTAGTAAAACTTAAGACAGTACACTTAGAAACTAGAAGCTCCATGATATATATGTCTCACGTTCTTTGACTGCACTTGCTGAGATGTATTAATTGAGCAAGTTTTCCAATTGCTGCAACCAAAGATCTAGTCGGACCATTCCGACCTAACTCAGTAATTAACACAACAAGAACCCTTGAATGATTTCTTGTCAATAGAAGACTCTAAAAGAAACATTCAAAATACCACTAATAGCAACAAATCACTAAAATCAAATACTAATTAATTAGCCTCAAACTCCATCGTTTTTACGTACTGATAGGTATAAATACCCGTAAAATGGCATCCAATGATTCATCGGCAAAACTTCGCATTCCTTGATCGGGATGATTTACGGCATTAAAAACTGTTTCAATAGCTTTACTTAGCAAATCGCCGTACCTGTGGTCTTCCTATAATGTGCAATACTTAGATTCATCCAATGTTTAATCACCAAGGATAGTTAGCATTATTACTCCTACTATTTTTGAAAGCAGTGACCCCTATATATTAACATACATTTTATCTAATTTCTATCCATTCTTGAAATATTATATGGTAGGAATTCTTTGAATGCTTCTCCGTTGTTACAGATTATTGATCTGTCCTCTATAATTCCAAAATGTTTAGACCAATTAGAACTACTTTTGTATAAAATAAACCAATTAACGTACTCTAAACACCACTTTTTTTTATCAAGCAGTAGCGGAAACAGAATTTATTTATGTGTGACTGGATGCTTACTTTATAAACGCTTGTGAAGTTATTCGTAATAATAATTTCACGAATTTCTGCACAGGCTAATCTCTCCCTGTCTGGTGATATTGACTTCCGACTGAAAAAGTTCACTGTAGCATAAAATTTAGAAAAAAGATATATTGAAACAATGTTATGCAAATTTGGTGACTTTATAAATTGATAGATAAATTCTTTTAATTCAATTCAACAAAGTTGACACCTTACCTATTTGAAGGTACAAGTTCATTGGCTTTGAGAGCTGTTTCTAAAGCTACAACAGCACGACCTAAGCGATCAACTTTGGCTGCTGCAGTCATAAATACAGAAAATAATACACCTGTAACATAATAGCACTGCCACAAACCTTGAATATATTAAATCTATCGCTATAAACCGCACTTATTAGTTTTAGACTTCTTCAACATGCTTCAAAAGATGAAAACTATTTACACGAATAGCACCTGTTAAACAAAATCACTTGATATTATAAGTATTTAGAAAATTAACTACTCAGTAATGTATCTAGCTAGTTGCAAAAACACTAAATAGCAAACAAATGAAATGTTGTAGTTCAACCAAAAGTGGTTACTAGGAAAAGTAACAACTGCCAAAATCAATTCATGTCAATCTGTATTCTTAGTACGCAAAATAATCAAAATTAGGAATTCAAAGAAATCAATATAATTATAGTAAGATATACTACTATATTTATGTATATCCATGGCGCAAAAAAAACCTTGATGTATATCTACAATACTTGACTACCACTAACTAAACCAAAACTGTAAAATTCAATACTTACAGAAAAAATATTTTAATTACCGTACACTGCGTGGCGCAAATTTAGCACGTTGAAAACTTCGTGAACGAGATTAAATCGTTATTTGTCAAGCTATATCACGCTAACGATATCAGTAACTTTTATCTAATACTAATTTACTATTTTGTGTTTAGGTAAAACATTGTTTCTTAATTTTCTTTATTTTGCTGGTTCTTGTGGCTTCACATCTGAAAGACTGCAAGTGCTTATGTTTTGTTTTTTTCAAACAGTAGGCATTGAATATATACTACTCTGATCAATATAATAGACAGGCACATATTCAATATTTTATGGATGTTTCTGGACACTACATCTCGTAGATCTCCTTGATTTATGTTTATCTGAATATTACATACGTAGGCAATATGTATATGTGAGAATCAACTTTTGAGCATCACTGGAAACCTTATACAGAAGAATGCGCACGTATTTTTCCGTACACAACAGATGAAAAAAATGTACTCCATTATTATAGATTCACATTTAGTATTTTGTGCAAAACCGTCCTAATTAATTCTTTATGGTTCTGAAAATCGCTTAGTAATGAAAATCACATAAAGATAATAATCTGAATACTGCCTACAGAATAAACTCTAGAAATGTTTGAACAACTTGAAAAATGTACTCAAATCTTCGTAATTTAAAGCAGGGTTATTAATAATTTTAACTCAATATGAAATCTTTTTTAAAACAAAAGCCCGCAACGCTCTTAATAATTGACAATTGAAAAAACGTCGGAAACACCGAAACCACTTCTCTGACATTAAAAATCCAATATTATAATGACGGAAACACGAAACAAAATGTTTCAAGAGTGATAATAATTAAATAAAATAGAAATCCTATAGCAGCAAATGTAGCAGCCCAATTTGTTAGATGATTAAAAATGGGTTTTCTCGGAATAACATAAAAAATACTGTTTGCGCAAATTGAAAACGGGATATCTTCTTTACATTTACATTGGCTCCGTCGCAATGCATTCATCTTATAAACGCGAGAAGATCTGAAACTAATATAAAATTTCTTCCCTTTAAAGACTAGTTAAACCATTAAGTTTGTATGCAAAGTGCATCAAGTAGTCTGATACAGGTACCAAGTTGCGTAATTTCGTATTCACAAAAGCATTTTCGAAAATCTTAGCTTATGAAATATTATTTCACTATCAAATACAAACGAAGGCTTAAATCATGTGCGATAATTCAAACTTATATGAAGACAGAAGGTGAAGGTTATTTAATACCACTAAAAATATCATTAATCGCTATTGATCAGGTATTTCATACATGATATTCACTGGTTTGGAAGTTTCTGTTATTAATAATGCATATCGTTATTTAAACATTAAACAACAGTAATCTAAGCAATATTTAAAAGATGGCCACACTGAATAAGTTTTGAAAAATTGTTGAAGGAGGCTTTGACAATAACCTATACACAATAGTGAATTGCCCTTCAAGTACGTTAATTAAATTAAGTCCGAATTAGAACATTTTGTATACCCCACATATAATCATGACTTTTCTATTTCTTAAGGGACTTAAAGAAATATAATTATACCTAGTTTCCTGTTGTATACTTGTTCGTGAAAATTGTCGCAGTTTCTGAGCACATTTACACCTGCAGCAAGTAGTACGAACTTTCCTAAACCACGTCACTAACCGCTCCAATGGTTTGTTAAAACGACCTAAATAACACAGTCACATATAAAATGGTGATTTATTATGCGACTAATAATTTGCATGTCCAATCTTTCAAATTTACCACTTTTCTTTCTATTTTGAAGCCAAACGGTTTCAACAGTCCTTGAGCGATAGACTAAACAAGAATAACTTAATAATGATGAACTAACTTCAATACTTCAAATAAATAAATATCGTCTGTATGAAGTAGTGAAACAGCAGTTGTAAAGATAACTGACATCGAAAGTGCATTTGACTTATCAACATGTTTAATTCGACGATTCCAACGTCACTAATATGGAGACATTTAGATTGCTTTAATAAACATGATTTTGTCGGAGGATGTTGCTTAGATGGTGGCGGTTCCACTATACAACTGGACATGGGAAAAAGACATCTGAAAATAAAGAGTGGGTTTAGTGTATAGTCAAATAAGTTAAATTTATGTAACCTGCTTTCATATTTCCCTGCAGATATGAGTGACCTGAGACGGCTTCTATTCAATGATTCACTTGCATCTTTCTTTACATCTGCATAATTCCCGCAAAGTTGTTCCGGTGAGCCAGAGAAAGGAACAATCCTATGTAAAAATGTTTCGTTTAGATATCAATTACGAATAGTTCTGGGCTTAAGACCTTTATAGAATAATAAAAATACCACAGAAGTAGATAAATTGGATATTAACTCACCGCTTGTAAAATAAGGAATCATGATTTATAAGTTGTGGGATACGAGTAGATTTCAGATTCAGCAATCTAAATGAAAACTTGTTTATTGACATAAAGATAAGCCGTCACCAACGTAGAGGCTACAGCGTCGGAAAAGTGTACCTGAATATTTATCTTTAAAATCCCATAAAACGCTACCTTTCTTTTACTTGATCTGCGTAATTATTTGACAGAGCAATGCAACTTATATATTCTGGAGAACTTGAGTTATAAAACAATCTGGACATATCCCGTTTATTTACACTCACTTGCACTTTTAAGCGTTTATCCTAAAAATATGAAATATTAAAAATAGAATTCTAGCAGTTTACGAAATTTAACTAATTCCTGAATTCTGTCATTTTTCAGATGCATGTAGTGTATAGTGATTTTCTCGTTCCCTCTTTCAAATAAATTGCTTTTCTGTTAAAATATGCTAAGTTATATTCCCATTATTATAGTATCTAGTGGATTAAACTGAAATAATGTTGTCTAAGAGTATTTTAGTACTAATAATACCATACTCACTATTTTCTACAAATACCATCCATAAACAACTACCAGTCATTTTAAGTCACATTTGTGTGGTAATAATATGCAATTTCCAATTTTAACCTATTTTAAAGCCATACTGTTAGATATTATGGACGTTTTTCTTGTATTAGCCGAGTCTGCAATAGAAGCTAAGCTAGTATCACTTAAGCAATCATCTACGTTGAAAGAGACTTAAAAACCAGGTTATCTAAAATAAATTATTTCCAGAAGATAATGTGGAATATCGCGCGCATCCAAGACAATACAGATGTGTATAAATACAAGGAAAATTATTTATCAGCTAGCAACTCACCCTTGCACACTTTTTAAATGTATAAGCATGGTTAGTTTTGAAGTTGAAATTGGGCATATATTTAGTAATATAAAGAAGAGTGACGAGAAGTGGCTTGTTAAGTACTCGATTCATTTCCCGACGAGACCACGTGCTTTTGGATATAAACCCGGAGATGGTGGAATGCGGGACTTGGGAAGCACGCTGCGGGCACGCTCGTTTTTTGGACGAGAACTGAAAATTATTATTCAAAATACACTTGATTATGAATAAATGGACTGAAATTGCACCAAATACTCAAAAACAATTCAGACTTTAATGTAATATATGCCCTTTTTAGCAGTAAGTTATGCACTGTCAATTCTACTCGAAGAATAAAATCTTTATTAGACAAAATTAACAACTATTATATTTTTTGCTATCAACATCTTCATAGAAGTTACTTGGTAATACTTAACTATTTTATTCGTTCTCTCGTACACTACAGCTCTATCAGTCCTTAATGCGTACGCTATAACTTTTCCATACCATTTCATTAATGGTGATCCAATCAAGCCCCAGCCCATAATCCGACGTCCGTCACTAGAACCTACTGCTAGCTAATACTTCTTATATCCCTTCTAATGTCCTTTGTTCTATATTTATCCATTTCCATTCTACCCCATTTTGCCTCATCCTACTGAGTGGTGCCGCTTTCGTGGAGTTTGAAATCAACTTGCCATAACAGGTTACCATTCCTAAGAATGACTGTAGTTCCTTGATATTTTTTGGTAATGGCTTATCTTCCTAATAGTTTACACTTTCTTGGATGAAGTTCTTATACCTTCCGCATTTATTATGTGTCCTAACTCAACTGAATCTTTCAGGAGGACGACCCCAAGAATACAACCAAGTATACCAGGCTTAAGAACGGATCTGCGGAAATGGACATGAAATGTCCCTGACTGGCCATCAGGAAGTATAGATCTCAATCCCATTGACAGTTAAAGCATCACCTGCGAACTGAACAAAAACCAGTATCAGAAGACTTTAATTGCTGGTATTTGCCATAACTGGAAAACTTACATGAAGTGGACTAGTGTTATAGATATACTGAACACATTCATAACGTCATGAAAATTGTTCGTAATATAAGTGCTCATTTAGAATAATATTTTTTCTTTATTTTAAGCCCTTGTAAATACGTGTATATAGTTTTTCTTTACACCTGTACTACTGCTCTGTACCTATCTACTGGTTTTGTTTAGGAAAAAAGCAGAAGCTGAATAAAGTATAACCTAAAAACGAAAAACAAATACACAAAAATAAAAGAATGAACTATTCGAAACAATAAAAAACCCTTGTCTGGAAGCGAACCTCCGATAGAAAACCACTACTCGGCCGCCACAACCAACCCTTTCTAGATTTAAAAGCGAGAAAGTGGTCATCTGGATGAGTGATTCACAATAGGTGGTAACGAAACATAGTGTGTAATCAACTTTCAATAAAATAAAAATAGCACAAGAGAGACCTACTTCTAGTTGCTCTCTCAGTAGCCAAATTTTTGCTACTATAAAACACAAATTTCACCAGTCACTATTATAGATGCATTTTTACTACTACTAAATCGAGAGAAAACCTATTTTGACGTGAAAAATTTTCTCTGAAAAATGGAACATTTGGTATGCTCCATATCGGAAATTCAATGCTGATTCTAGCTCTACTTTTAGATTTGCAAATTTCCATTTTGAAAGAAGTTATAGGTGAGAGACCACAAAAGAGTACTCGATCGTTCAAGATTGCTATCCTGTACAATTTGTTTCACTCTCTACGTGATCGTACTGTATCTACTTGGGCAGAATTGAGTGAGTTTACATGATATTATATCAGTACAAGAAAGAAACGGGATATCTGTTACATAATACAGTTGGTAAATGCTAAAATATTTTTTTGCTGATGGCTTTTGTCACTGAAATTGTATTTTACTCTAATGTGAAACATTTTGATGCACCTTATATTGTATATTAATTCCAACTGAAAAACTAAAAATATAAAACTCACCGAAAATCATTAGATGGGATTTGTAGACTAGATCTAACTTTAGGAGCAACTTTTTGTACTTCTATCACCACATTCTCCTCATTCAGACTGGTTTTATCAGTAATTAGGTTCTGAAAATTATTCCACAAATAGTCAAATTTTCGGTCACTTGATCCTTGCTTATCTTCCAATTAATACCGAAGACTTTGTGAGATCATAATCTGTAACTCGTGAGCTAAGTCGTTCAACACCAGAAAATGCGAGAATATTCTCCCCACAAAATCTCATTATATCCTCGTTAAGTACAGCATCTACAGTTGCAGAAGACCCTGCAAGTCAAAATAATCGGTAGCATAAAAATCACCAAAGAATGAATAGAACTTAAAATATATCAAACCGTTGATAGGTGGGCGTCTCTTTCTACTCATTAGTTCTCTCGCCCGTTCTACCATCAGTCGTTCATTAGCTGATATTGGTCGCCTAAGCCCAGGTATCGACACCTATCCATGAATAATAATTTTTATCTTAAAAGACAGCTATGGAAAAGAAAGAAAACAATTAACTACTAAACCTGCATATATATCGTAATTATTTATCCTGTAGTGGTACTAAGCCAGAAAATAACTTTAAAAGTACAGGGATTATTTCAATAATAATCTAAGCAAATTTTTTTTGATAGGATTCTTTTCTAATTTTTCTGTAGACCTAGACTAAGTCTAAAAATCCAGATAATTAACCATGTAATATATTCTTACTTATTATTCCAATCATTCAAAGCATATAATTAATTACCAGTTAGATTAATGCTAAACCGAAAATTACTAAAACTATTGATTTTCCGCTTTCCGTAATTTAAAACTCTAGAGCGTCTCATATTTCAACCTGTAATATTTATACATAGTCATTACGAAATAGGTTTAAGCTATCACTAAAACAATTTTTTGAAAAAACTTTCTGTTTACATTGAAATTTGAATTTAAATGTTTTAGGATATTAGTGCTCTTAAACCCCCAAATAATTTAGTTGGTTTAATGAAAACCTATAAAGAAAATAGTATAGTGGTTCCCATGTAATTCAGAAGTTTTGGTACAAAGGTACACTTTCAAATGCAGCGTATAAAACTTTACAGAACTGAGAAGTTTCAAGAGCCGTTGACTGAGATGTAGGTTAATCATGATAACTCTCCCACTGAAGTAACTCCACTACATGTTACTGTTTTAATTAATAATTTAACATATCCTAATAGGCAATATCATGAGAATGTTAGGCTAAATATTGTATAATAAAGTCAGGCATAAACTAAACTATCAGTCAATACATAAAAGTAAACAATATGCCTTATGCCTCTAGTTTAAACAAAGGCACATTATTCCTGAATTTTCACATAATTTAATCAAGATGAATAGTAACCTTAATATTTGGTTATTAAGTTATAAACAAATAAATTTTACATTAAAACCAATATTATTTAACATCTATGTAACTAGAATAATAACATAAAGCACAACTCATGCTTTTATTACTCACAGGCCTTTTGTCTAAATAATCATTTTTATCAACTGATGTGCTACCATCCGTACTGCATACACCAGAATCAGAAGTAGAGTGAGTAAATAGGCTTTGACCTTCAACTGCAACGCAGTGTTTAAAACTATATTTTATGTATAAAAATTTAAATCCGTGTATTAAACTTTTAACAAACCTAGGAGGATATTAGATAACCCGGGAGTTCCAGATGTAGATGGTCGGCTAGATCCAGAAAGTGACCGTGCCCCTGGTAATCGCCAACACTGTTCCTCATCGTACCACGATGCCCGCTCTTTGACTCTTTCACGAACATCAGGAGGAACGAAATTCTCGACAATAAGAAGCCTCAATATGATAAATAAGGGTGAAGTACATATAAATGCTGAAGCCACTTCCTAATTTTTTGAAAAACAGATTTAATATCGCTTGTTCTTAGTTTTTACGATACCCATATATATTTTTGCCATTATATTATTTTGCATAAAACGTTGGGTTAACACTATCAAACATGTGTCAGATACTGATATATTATAAATCAGTGAGAGAATTGAGAAAATATGACATTGTTATTATACATAATTATAAAGCATCTAATTGAAGTTGAGGGAATAAAGATTTAAAGGTGCCCATCTCTAGTACATATTGCATAACAATGAAATTTGAATTTTGGAAGATAGAAATGACAAAACATAACTTACTTTAGCTTTAATTCTTTGTTAATTTCAGTTACGGATCCTTCAAGATCTTGTCGCTCTTGGGAATGTGCTAGAGCAGCGTCATGTAGTTCATTTCGTAACTAAATACCTTTGAGATTGAATTTATCACCTATACTATTTGTTTAAAAAGATAATTAATATACAGACAAAAGTATTGTTAGAAAGCTTCACTGCTAAATAATGATGGGACTAAATAAAGGGAAAATACCTTCTGTAGCTTTACAAATAACTTTTTAAGTTTGCGTGTTTTCGCTTCGACTTCTTGCTGAAGAGTGGAATAAGTTTGGTGTATCTCCGCAATATCATCTTCTTGGCGTTCTAATTGTTGCAAAATCTCCCGTTCTCGTTTCTAATAAAAACATTTATTTCTACTTACTATTTTCACTTCTCTAGTACCTTTTGATCGGCAAGTTCTATTCTTCTTTTCTCAAGCTCAGACTGTTGTTGTTTAGTACGATCAACTAGATCCGACCCTCCCAAAAGTTTACTTTGCATAGCAGCGATTTTTTTAGCCACAAGTGACTGTGCTTCTCGTTCCCTTTCCAACTGGCTTCGTCTTTCTTCAAGATCGCTCAGCATCTTGCGACGCTCCTTTAAATATATGTGTTATCTGTTGCAGAACAATTTATCTACAATAATAATAAGTAATTCTAACTACATTGGTAAAAAAAACCTCATTAATTAGAGTTCCATCTCTCATTACTGAGCTTTTATTAAATTGCAGTGTTTTTTGCTGTTCACTCCAGTATTCGTCAACACGACTCTCTTCTAAAAAATCGAATCATAGCTAGTAATAATTGCGACTGAAACTATGCCAAAAAGGAACTCCAGATACCTTCTTTGCCTATCATTTTTCTTTTTCGCTGATCAAGCATTGCACGCAATCGGTTAAGTTCGACCTGGAACAGACATAATAATCAACTTAACACTCACAACTTCATCATAACCTCCAATCATGCTAGATGAATATTACTGAATATATGTGTAACACAGTTATATACATTTCGTCGATATTCTTATTGTGTCAAAAGGAATTCTTAATCCTAGTTGTGAATGCACCTGATATTCTCTAAGCAAAGCATCTTTAGGATCTTCATTGACTTTCGGCTTGTTCTTGATATTTTTTGCTCTATTTGCGTATCGAAGAGTGCCTAAAGAATTAAGTAAACATTTAAAAATTTAATCAAGACATATAATAATATATAACGAACCAAGAGTCTCCTCAAAATTATATGAGGCAGGACCAATACAAGCTACCATTACGGTCTTTGAATTACCACCGAGAGAATCTGAAGTATTTATAATTACTGTTTGCACTATAATGTTAATAAAACTAAAACTTACAAAACAGTTTTGAAGTCTACTGCTAAGTGTATACAACTTTTTAGGCAAACAATTTCCACACAGGAAAGTCTTACCTTGCAATAGCCTCGTTAATTTACTGTCTCTATATGGTACATGAGTGTTTCTTCCATCAACTAAAGAAGATATAACATTTCCAAGGGCAGAGAGAGAAAGATTAATTTTTGTTGCTTCCTATAAAACTAGTTTCAAAAGAGACAAGAAAATAGAAATCCTTAAAATATAAATGTCGAAATGCATTATTAAAATTATAACCTTAAATCGTTCCCCTGTTGCTCCTGTTTTAGCTTGCCTCTCACTACCTGCTAAGTCAACAAGATTTAATCGCCCAACTCTATAAATAAATTTTCTTTAAATATAATAAATTATAAAACTGAAAAAATGCTAACCGAATGTGATTTTCCCCATCCGGACCGATTTCACTACATTCTATAGTAATTATGAAGATGGCGTGTGAGCGACTTGAATGTTCATTCATATTTGTTCGTCTAAAAAAAATTAATGTATATGCATCAACTAATGTAGTCATTGACCGATTATTATAAATTTTAATATAATAGTTAAAGAAATTAAATTTTAAAACCTGAAATAAAATAGAAATGATGTCTAGAAAACTAGAAAATAATATTACGAAATTAATAACTTACCCTACTGAACGATTTGCATTGCCTACGGACATGACTCTTTGAATCTCCTCAACTGATTTTGTTAGAAATGATGATAAATCTTTGACATATACACCAATGTCTGGGCGTTCTTTTAACTCCAGTCGAGCTTTATCATCTTTATTGAGCAAATCACGTATTTCTTCCTGTTTTAATAAAATAAAGCCACTTCGATACAACCGAAAACTAAATGCTATTTGAACACTAAAACACAATCCATAATAAGGTATCTTCTCTACCGTAAGCCTTTTAATCCTATGTACAAAAAGGGTGGAAAATTCTATAAAGTGAGAAATTCAGTTTTCTCCCACTAGTTTTTCAAAGTATTTATTGTTTCATAACTAATCTAAAACTGCTTATGTATTCGCTACATATATTTTTCCATAACTATGATTCACAATCTGCTGTCGATAAAAGCACCACTCATTGTTTAATTTTCTCAAATTAATTTAAAATTATTTTTAAAAACGGTGCAAAAAGGCGAAATATAATTGTCTAAGTAACGTGCCTGGTAAATTTCTAGATAACTGGCTCGAACAAGATACTGTTGGTTTCTAGAACTGGCAATATGTTGGAATATATGCTCAAAACAATTGAAGATAACTCCCCTCTCCCCTTGCACAGGAGCTTTTCCTAAATTCATTATTCATACGAATTGAGCTATACGATTACAGTTTAAACACCTTAAAAATAAAACGACTAATTATTTCAGAATTTTACCAACCTTCCATAGTGTATGTTTTCCCCGTGCCTGTTTGGCCATATGCAAAAATAGTTCCATTAAATCCACTCAATACAGAATTAACCAAATCACGAAAAGTTTCATCGTAGAGATCAATTTGTTTAGAACTTAAATTATAGTTAGATTGGGAAGAAAGCACATTACTCATCTTATCACATTTTATTAACTTGATATAAACAGAAACATAATTATTCATATATTCAAAAGGTTGGATATAGGCTTATGCGTCAACTTACTTTTCATCATAAATAGCATCAAATGTGAAATCCTTTGTAGGTTCTCCAGGATCTTTCACATTTTTAAGTTCGATTAAACCTCGTTCCGGATGCATTACTACGATACTGCATTAACATAATATAAACTACATTTAAATCATCGTTTAAAAAATCTAAAAACTACGACACTCCAGTTTTAATTACGTAAACAAAAGTTCACCGAAGATTTACTACGAGTACCATAAATTTATTAATTGATCATACCTTTGGTAACCTTGGGCTTTTTCGCATTCTGAAAGTGGTCTACACCGAACGATGACTCGCACAGACTCCTGCTTATTGTTGCATACTAACCGGATTGTACTGCCATCTACTGTCATCGTGGACCTTAGGTTGGATTTTACAATCATTTAGATAGTAATATTAACATAAAAACTGGCACTATTAATATAAATTATCAATGTTGGGCTAAACATCAATAAGGGGAAGAATATGATAAATACTAAAATATATAAGTAGGTCATACAACCATTAATCATACGCTTGTCGGCTTTAAAACTGACTTTGATAGATCTCTCACCTGTTATTTGTATTTTCGAGAATTGAAATGTGAAAGTTTTTCAGTAGTTAATAATCCATCATATCCATAAAAAATAATGCATAGACATCATAACTGCAAACTGTACTTGTTGGACAGTCAAAAATCCTATATTTCAAGTATCATACTACTAATCAGATAAAAAAGAATTATGTAGGATTAATCAATAATAATATTCCCAATCACGTAACTTGTCTATCAGAATCAATAAACGAAATTCATTTTAAAATTAGGTGATTCTAAATAGGGTAGCCTCTGGCTGAGGGCAGCAGTTGCCCAATCAATACGCAAATACGTCTGCCCCATTTGTGGCTCCACATAAATACCACGCAAAAAAACACTTTAAATCCTTGTCACTATTTAATATTTACTGCTAAAGTGGTGTATTAGGAATAAGTTATTTTGTCTCCGTTTTGAAGTCATTTCTAAAATAACAGATAACTAGGAAAGACATTAGGCTCATTATTTAAATAATGGATTATGCTTGTTAAAAAGGTAAACAAGATACCTGCCAGAGTAATAAATAAAGCATTCCTACTAGAATTTAAGGTTATATATTTCAATTTTGTGTTATAGAAGAAGGTTGAATGATTGTGAATTAAAACGAATGATTATTAGTATATAGTAAGACTTATAATTTGTTTATAAGTAACAATATAAGTAATATACCATTTCCTGAGCAAAAAACTAACATGTTATGCTATGAATTCCTTCGGGAATTCATGACTTTAATAAAAGGTAAAAAACCATTTTAACAATAAATTAAATAGATGTTGACTTGGAAACCGGTATATTTGTAAAACAAGACAATTACTTGAAATGGCGTTTACAGTTTAAATCTAATAATCGAACATATCCGACTTATTTATAAACTACATCCAGTTACTATATTTACGCATTTTACGATGGTTGTCCTCATAGAAAATTTTCATTACAAAAAACCAGCAAAACTATGCATTTGAAATGATTAGCTAATTTATCCCAATATTTTCCGGATGTGCTACGCACTTCTCATATTGTTTTATCTCCATCTCTTAAATTTTCTTGCGCGTATTTGATCCTATATAGTTCCATGTATTGCATTATAGACCCATCTTTTTCTCTTGCAGTCTCAGATTCGATTATTTTAATAGTTTGATACTTTATTCTTATTTTGTTCATTTATTATGCGGAGGCTTCCATTCGTTTTTGCATTCCCTCTGTAGTTTCAATTTGAAAGAACTTAGTTAAGTAGATGACCTCGACAAGATTGACTACTAGTCGCTCACTGAAAAATAATATAGATTATTTATGGAGCTATGGGGAACAAAAATAAGTGTAATTTATTGTATTTTATAGTATAAGTAATAATATATTTTATTTTCCTTTTAAAATAAAAAAAAACTATCTATCCTATATAATTTAGAAGGTGAATTTAAAACATTTTGAAAAGTAATTCTGAGAAAATTTTTCCTCGCACACCTTGTTTTGTTCTTATCGTCAAAACGAGGTAGGAATTCTACTATTTCCGTAGCAATTAATTTAGAGAGGTCGATAGTAAGAACTGCTTTTAAAAATTCCCTCGCTACAATCCCGTTTTCCGCAGGTGTGCCTACCGCAGGAGCATCGTTAATGTCGAATCCATCGATATCAATTGACATTCCAAATCCCACTGTGTTTCTAGAAAATATAAGGAAGCAGTTCACTCTTCCATGAAGGATTACAAAGGACTTTTTTCGAATTTTGATCCATTTTATTATTTTCATTGTTTTAAATACTTCTTAAATAAATCTTAAATCAAACCGTGTAACAAGATAATGAGCTTCTTGCATAACATCGGCTATTCCTCTCTTTTTTACTTCCTCCATATAAAATATACGAACTCCAAGTCGTTCAAGCAATTCCTAAGTATTTGCTATAGAGACGATTAATAACAATTTTTTCATGTTATGCATGTATTTGTTATAAAATTAAATATTTTGATTTTATGAGGTACTTTTTTTACTGTGATTTGTTATGTTAAAGCAAATATAATAAGAATGCATCGGACGATCATTTGTGTAACAATTTTCGGCCATAATACTAACTTTTAAGAATCCAATTATTGAGTGTAAAAACTGCATATTAAATAGAAATAAATGACCTAATGAATGGTGAACTATTTAAATGTTTGAAATAACTTCTAATAGTTATGAAGGGAGAAAACAAGTGAAGAAATTAATCACCTGTTCTCCATCTTCATAGCTTCTGATTCCAACCATGCACATATTGTGAGGTAGAATCTTGGGAAAGTTATCAACAAGTTGGGTGAGGTTTTTGTCCCCATAACCAAGGAGATGAGCCACAGGCATTCCATGTAAATTACCAGAAGGCGTAGAGCTAGGTGTGTGGGCATCCTGGAAAATTCAATGAGTTCTATATTTACTAATGATAGAAAAATAAAAGTATGGTTTTAAATAAGTATTTCTATTTAAGCTCTTGTCTACTTACATAGTTTTAAACTACCTACTCTTTATATAGTTTTAATGATGGATTTATAGTGGAATATCTAGACAGTCGTAGTGCTTAGTTATATATAATTACTATTATTAGAATGATTGTCCAAGAGGCTGTAATATAATGTAGACAGATATATTGTTTAACGTCTGGTTGATTAAGTATTTTGTCCGATTATATGTTACACGAAACGGCTCTCTGGACTTAGGTATAACCAGTAATCACCAGCTATCCACTCTCTTAAACACCAAATTCACGGCATATTCTTTGGTAGTAATATAATATTAAAACAGTACATTTTAAAATTCTGCATAAATAAAATTAATGTTATGATCACCATGTGAGCATCCACCCATATGAGGCCCAAGTCACCTTGGGGACGTATGGCTGTAGCTACACCGCTCCATGTTCCCATTGCACAGCTGTGATCACCACCCATTACTAATAGTTCTTCTTTATTCTCCACAGTTTCTCTCGTAGTATTAGCTAGTTCACGACATGTCTATAATTTATCCTATCTGATTTTATGCAGAATAACTTTTCTATTGTAAGTAATTTTATAGCCAGCTGGGCAGAGGGCTGAGCCCTGCTACTAGGCAAACTTACAGTTGAACAAATTTATTTAATCTATTCATTATTTAATAAATGTTTCGTAATATGCAATGTTAATTGATTTTTAAATAATAAAGATAGATTACTTGAAAATTCACTGAAAGTAGTACCTGAGTGACACCCGACAGAGCAGCAAAGTGTCTACCTGTCTCTACTTCCTGAATGACTTTTTTCCATTCTATGGGCACTTGTGCTTTAGACAAAAAGCTAGAGTTACGCATTATCCGTACTGCATTTTCACATCCGAGATATCTGAAATTCTCATCATAGATATATGAAATATAGATGATTGTTGTTTACCTTCCACCGTTTCCGTTAGCACATCCAATCGCAGTAATGATTCGTTGTGTAGATCGCTTCATTATAATCTAAGAAATAATTTGGTATATTCTAAATATAATAACCGTGGATTTGAGGTAATTTTTTCTATTTTTAAAATGGTGGAATGAGATGTGATGTAGAAATATTAAACTAGAGTATTTTTAAAAGGTAACTGAAATATATAGTTATGGTGACGTTGAGCGACCACGTGAATCCGCCCCTTCAAGACAACGATGCGAAAGTGCAAACCGTAACGTAGCCATAGAAGGCTTATTTTATGACTTTAGTTACAATTTATATCAGAGAATAGTGAATATTAATAGCTTGCAAAAATTAGGGAAATCTGTGATTACATTTGCCTCATATTTATTATTAAAAGAGTTCTCGTAGTGATCTAAGAATTAATAACTACTACAACGAGAAGTTTCATATTGTTTTTTTTCATTTAAATATAATGCGAACTGGAAGAAAGTGGTGAACTAATATTTCAAGGGAAGTCCAGAGCAATAGGAGACCGGTTTGGATGAAATCACAAAGTCAATCACCACGTGCTATTTTGAATGATTGTGGTTTGATAATGAAAACATTAATACAAGTGATGGTAAAAGTTTGTCTATCAATTCAAATTAACACAAAATTTTCTTAATTAGAAATCATAGCTGTAACAAAATACGAATCTCAACAAAAAATTTCATTTAATATACAAGGAAATCACTGACTGGTCTGAGCTTATTGCTAATATACATCTCAATATAGAATAATTTATTTAAGGTAGAAACAAATGAATGATCATCCAACTATGACATATTAAAACGGTTGTTTGATCTTTGATTAATCACCGATTTTCGAAAACGATTGACTTATTTAGTCTCTCTATCATTTTATGAGAAAGTGTCTTCGATTGTTTCAACGAAAATCCAACTGCAGTGAACCAGAGAACAAAGTCATTTTATTAAAGTGTCCTATACTATGTGATTTTTTCAAGAATGCAATACCATATAAACCCCTTTAAATAAGTATAAAAATGTCCTGGAGAAACTTCTGACATTATATTACCTAAAATATATTTCTGATCACTATTTTCCCAAAAGCATCTCATTATTCTATTTCAAAAGTTAGTAGTATTATAATACATAAGATCATTTCGAGAATCGTTAATATTGTATCCATATTCTATAGACGGTATAAGGAGCTTATAGCAGAGAATAATGATTCATTTTAAAGGAGCTTCGTCTCACCATTCTATAATGAATAAAGATTTTTAATTGCTAGACAATAGTTGATGCTTAAATTTAAACCTTTCTTAATTTAGCTTCTATTATAAATCCCCTAATAGCCCAAATTTTAAAATATTTATTACAAGACTTAGCTATATGATAGACAAGAGAAGCCAAATAAGTAGAGAGCAATTTGTAATAGGAACTTGTATATACTTCTCTATCTTTCCTGATTTGTTCTGTTTAGAAACTTTACACCTAGAAGTATGTATAAAGATAGATCCAATTCTTGTCGGCAAACATGCTCATAATTTCATGAGGCATATGTACTAGTTTTAGATTTAACATGCTATAAAATTGGTGGATATTATTATATCCCTATCATAAACTCGAAGTGTAGCAATATTTTAACTAGATTCGATTATTGAAAAAGGATTCAGTGTAGTTAAAATCCATGTTGAAAAAAACCAATTTCTTAAACCAGAATTTTCATTGGTATATCTATTCAAACAACCAAGGCGATATTTTCCTACATAATACTTGAAGGAAATTACAAATATTTTATGGAAACCTATACAAAGGTAAAGTTTTTGATAAAAATTAATCTATCGAATGTTTTCATAACCTTATTTCTTCGTTTTACCCTAAGCCCATCTTCTTTAAAAATATGTGAATTCGTTTTAATTTCAGCTTCTGATTGCTAAATGTAGCTTATTCTCAAAATGGTCCCGTTACGTTTAAACTTTAACATATTAGTATGCTAAAACCGAAAACCAATCCCTCGGACGATACTAAGCGGCCGAATGAGAATAATCTCCAACAGTTTGCTTTCCCACTCTTGAATACTCCTATTGAGTTGCCAGCTTTCCGCATGGTGAAGCTGTTTTATTTAGTTTCAGTAGAAATACTTTATAAGTTCCATTAAATAGTTTTCACGCCATTTTGTTTGCCAGTTCTTATTTATGAGCCTAGTAAAATCTATGCTGCACATTTTCGTTCTCATACACAAGAATATAGATATAGCATTTTAAAAATAATATATTTATATATACATATAATTATTACATTCCGTATATGAATCTCTTGTTTTTAATGCATTAACTATACCAAAGAATTATCTTACTAATATAAGCCTATAGTATATTCATCGAAACAACGATTATTCATTAATTTCATGCAATTTTAACCAGATAAGTGAATTAATACTGTAAGATAGTAACTATTCCTATTTATCCAGCGATGTCGTACGACATTTTAACTGCTGAGAAGCCTGCCTATGCACCATTCTTTGGATACATGGGAGCAGCATCAGCCCAGATATTCACTGTTTTAGGAGCTGCCTATGGCACTGCTAAATCTGCTGTTGGTATGTGAAAAATTAATCCATATTGTTGTTTTATTATACTATACTTTTATATCAGTATGTTTTCAGGTATTTGCTCAATGGGTGTAATGAGACCAGAGCTTATAATGAAATCAGTAATTCCTGTTATTATGGCTGGTATTATTGGTATGTCCAAGATTTTAGTGTTAATGTCATATAGTTGATCCAATTAATCCAAAAATATAAACTTTTTTAAACCACTTATGTATTAAAACTTTGTTTAGGTATTTATGGCCTTGTCGTTGCTATGGTGCTCAAGGGTAAAGTCAGTGCAGCTAGTGCAGGCTATGATCTAAACAAGGGCTTTGCTCATTTAGCAGCTGGCCTTACATGTGGACTTTGTGGACTTGGAGCTGGCTACGCTATCGGTATCGTTGGAGATGCTGGTGAGATCGTTAGAGGTTTTATTGACTTATATATCAACATATTAATGACCTGATAATAGATGGTACTAATTAGTTTTATTTTATAGGAGTACGGGGTACAGCTCAGCAGCCTCGACTTTTTGTAGGAATGATACTTATTCTTATCTTCTCTGAAGTTCTAGGTCTCTATGGAATGATCGTTGCCCTCATTTTAGGAACTTCCTAAAAATAATGCAATAAGGCTTTCACTATGTAATTCTAAAAATATGCTTATTTGCATTATGTATTAAAACCCCTATCTACTTGATTGATTCATGCTGTTCAACTAATTCGCACTCCTAGTAAGACATAGGCTTAGTAATTATGTAGGTATAACCACATTAAACTTAAAGAGGAAATCTTTAAAATTTTGAACTTAATTTCCAAAACTTATACTATTCCTTTTACGTATGAATAGTATGATTACAAATGTTTATATTATTAAGCCTAGTAGTTCATTTAAACCAGAATTTTAATGAACTCGCATTGAATTTATAAAGCGATATGCTCCAAAAGAAATATTCCCTCCATATTTTCGTTATCAACTTTATAAAAAATGTGATTTATGCTGTTAGTTCATGAGATAAATAGAAATGGGTGAGGTCCAACTAACATCTTACGCTCATATTGCTCAGTTAATTAGATTGACCTAAGCCTATTTCCTTCGTTATCGTCATTTGCATTCAAAATCGAAAGCAGACGAGTTAGTTATTAGGCCATTGTTGCAACATTCTTTCTCAAAATCCATTAATGCAATAATTCGCCTGCCTTTTTACGCCATTATTAGTTGCTTGTATGTAACCATTCATACATTAGGAATAAAATGAAATATTTCACGAAAGATAAGATTTAAAGAAGCATGTAGTAAAATCACTATTTATTTTTTAAAGCTCATCTTCTCTCCAAGCAGTAAATCGCTATCATTCGAAAAGTAGTAGGGTTCATCGATATGATTTCTTGCTACTTTTAATTAGATGTGTTTAATTTTTCTTCGTCCACTTAATTAGCACTTGCCGATGAAATCGTTATACCCTCTCTTTACACTACGTTCTTCAGTTCTCGATCAGTACTAATAAGTTCCCTTTTTAATCTATATATATCTTTTTAAAAAATTTCCAATTTTTGAAGTTTTCCTATTAATAAAGCTTCTTAGAAATATTCCAGTGTCTAACATATGTAATCTGTGCATATAAGTAGTAGTTCTTTACATATACAATTATAAAAATTGGTGTTACGACATCTATTTGAAGTAGATTTAGTGGGTACTTGATTTAACTGTTAGGCTTAGGCTTACTATTTAATAATTTCACGTATTTGATGCCAAGAACATTCATTAAGTGATGTGCCACTTAATCTTTTCAATATTGACTAGTGATAATAAGTTATTCAGGAATAATTGCATGACTATGCTTTGGAAACGAACTATAAGCATATATAACTACGTTTCATATAACAGTAAATATCGCCTACTAAAAGTTATAGTATTTTTTGCTATCGCTATTTTGCTTAGAATTATATTCGGAGATAAGAAGGTATGTTATTTATGTACCTTTTATTTTTTAATTTCATTATTTTGGACTTTCTTGGTTCTTTTTCTGCTGTCTATTCTCATATTATTTGAGTTAAACCCGCATAACTCGCTTTAAAGGGAATAAAAATAATGCACACTGCACTTTTACTAATTAGAAAAGTATATTAGACGGGACAAACAATAAAATTATTTACCTGTCCAGCATGAGCTTATGTATCGACTGATTAAGCCTATAGCACAAGAAATATCAGTATTATCGCATAAATATTACACCAATATACACACAATCATTTTTGAACATTTACAAAAAGAAGAACGAGTTTACTTCAGAGTTTCACAATTTTAAACTTCAGGCTGGAAAATCGTTTGGCAAATTCCTGAGAATAATAACTAATAATGCAAATTTTTCCTAGAAATCTCTTTAAAGCAAATTATATGTACTCCAGAATAATGTTTTTGACTAGATTTTTTATAATAAGTCATGATTAGAATGTACAACAATCGTGCGAATGTTTGGACTCACATGGAAAGCAGCACAGTTTTTGCTACATACTTCGAGAAGAAAATAGCATAATGGGAAAGCCGTTTTCCTGTCACCACATACTAAAACTGGAACAGTTAGGTTAGCTATTATTATTAATATGCTCTGTAATTACTATCTTGCACTACTTTTAGGTTTAATTGGAAATGAAACATACTTTAAAATATCTGAAGAATACCAACCAGTATTTGTAACAGCCATATCACAATCACACTATTTGGAAGGGAGACGTTTGGTACTTATTTCGAGATTGAAAACAATGAAGTGAGAAACATAACCGTAATAAGGAAATCCTGGATGAAATTAGATTGACAACTTCAGAGTGAATAATAAAGGACAGAGAAAACAAGAGAAGAAGAAAAATTATTTCAGATTTCTTCGGTTCAAAAATATATGAGAACATCTAAAATCGTTGTGTACGATCTTGGTCTGTCCAAACACGATGCACAAAAAATTAAGAGCCTTCATAATGTGGAGTACCGAATGTTTCCCTTTAATCAATACGCACCATTCTTTCGTATTTTATCCGTATTTCGTTGGAAGCCAATCGTTATTGCCGTAAGTTTGTAGTATCCACTCAAATTTTATTAGAAAATGATGTAAATGAATTTTGACATCAAGAATAGATAGTCGTTAGATGAGTACAGAACAAAACAGTTAAGAATTGACATTTATGAATGCGTAGCATAATTGTATCGTAATGAATTAGCAATGGACCTACAAGCAAAAATAATAATCATATTCTATAATAATTATATGGTAGAAATATTTCAGGAAACTCTGCGTGACTTCGGCTTAATTTGGTACATGGACTCTTCCGTCATTTTAAAAAAAAGGGATCTGAGACATGTATATGCTTTGATTTCATGCCAAAAAAAGGAAAAAATAAGGTTGGTATACCTTAATATACTCAGCTTTCTAATTTTAGCTAAGGTGTATATATGAATTATATTAACATCTAATAACATCAAAAATAGTAACGTAGTCATAACTTATTATTCCCATATGTAACACTAAGCCGGATGAGTGAATTAAACTAAACCGTATTCACAGAAGAGCAAAGTTTAAAAAAACTGTATCCTATTTCTATTCTTGGTAAATAACCCACTTATATTACTGCGGATTTCTTGTTACAACAGCGTCAAGCCAAGACAGAAGAGATCTCTTTCATCCGAGGATCAATCATGGGATAAAATTCTCTGGACTGCAAACATAAAGGAGTGTAATAAGGTAATATACATGGTAGTTGAATTAACATAGCAATAGATAAATATATTTGCAAATGTTTACTAAAGCATTCAATTTGCAGTCCACTTATCTACTGCATAGTTTTACTGGTCATGGAATATACGCCGCCACTGATTGGCGTAGGTTTATAGTGATGATTTTGGTATATTAACATTATTTATTTCTTCAGTAAACACTAGAACATAATTAAAAGAGGTTAAAAGAGAATATATAGTATATTAATGAGAGTGAAAGTTTTCTGATATCTAATTTGATCCTATAGTTAAAAACAATTAGACTACTTAAAGTCTTAACAAAAACAATTAATTGAATAAATAATTCAATACGTTACTCAAAGTAACCAGTAAAATATTTAGTTCGCGACTCGAATGAACTCAGGACTATTTACCAAGATGTGGCCATAACTGTTAATTATATTACCACTAAAAATTTAGGTACATATGACTACTTCCCGAGTAATATTAAAAAGTTAAAAAGTCAAAAGGCAAAGATGTATGAAGCAGGTCTTGTACTTGCTAGTCGCACAAGAGAAACACAGGAAAAAATAATGAAGTGGTAAGGCATTAATGGGTTTTTTTAAAATTAGAAATCAATTGTCAAAAACGAATTATTGCTACATAATTTGAACATGAATTTCAGGTACGTACTATGTGCACTGGAGGAGGACTGTATGAGTACGCATATCGTTCCCAATATTTGCCATTTTAACAAAACGAACGTTTATTCATCATTCGCCCACTGCCATAGGTTAGATTCATTCAAATACTTAGCAACAATTTATTTCAAGGTAACAGCTATAATTACCAATATTTCTAATACAAATTGCAATATTCTATTAACTGGGCAAAAAACTAAAAACAATTAATACACAACAGTTTTTCTCTTATTTCAGATTCGACCAATCGGTCGTAAATGTACTTCTTGCTAATGCTTACTATTACGATAAACACTATTATTCGAGTGAAATATCAGACTTTTTCGCTATTAAAAGGTTTATATAACAGTGGAATATTGTGTAATGCAAAATAATTTTCTCTTTATTCCGGGTGCTACAGCTCAACTCAACCACTCTGTTCTATGTTAGTCGGTAGAGAATTTTTCGGCGAACAAGATGAACTAGTTCGCCCAGCCAACTGTTGATGATCGAATGATATTGATATAAAATCTTTTGCAACACGAAAAATAATTTTTCCATTATTCTAATTTAATTTAAACCAAAAATTCTCGCCAATTTTATTTTGCATTTCGATTGTCATCATTGAATTTTTTCAGATACTCGACAATAATACCTATGCTGGAACAATTTTGTATGTATTGTATAGCCTTACTGGAAATGATAATGCGTTAAGCGAAATAACTAGAAAGAACCATGAAAATAAAATTTTAATCGGTGTTTACAAAAAAAAACACTGATTTAATTTTACATCACTTTTTCATCAGAATACCTCCGAAGTTGGCGAATAAATCCCTTACTCTTATCTGAATTCATCTTGTCAAGTATATCTTTGACGCCCTCTATGTCTCTGACCTGTCTGTCATGAATATGCTATATTCATGATGGTTTTAGAGATAAGAAAAGCTATAGTTGATGTACATTCCTTAATGTTTTTAACTTTACACTTTCTCAAGATGACTAGCATTGATGAAATGTGGGATAACCCGAACATAAACATAAAGAACGGTATAAAAGTAAGCCTCAGTTAAGTACCAGAAAGGTTTTTTCCGTCTTCAGTTACATCTCACTGTCGACTCGATTTTTACTTTGCGGCTCATTGTCCGCGCTTAAGATCACTTCTTTGGTTTTCGTATATTGTATTATTATCATCTCTCCTCTGCTCTTTGTTAAGTGTATTTCCTTTTAATTGTAGATTTCTTACTTGCTAATAAATCTTGCTAAGATCGTTAGGCGTACACTTTATCGTAAAGAAAGAAACTCTACGCGGCCTAAAGCTACAGCCTTATTGACACGCGAAGCGCAACATCTATCTTTTCTTTACACAATCATTGCATATGCTTAGCATAAATTTTTCTCGCGAAATGAAAGTTTTATTAATTACAAATTAGGAAAATGCGAAATAAAACAAGAAGGAAGAAAGTGAGAAAGGGAAAAATAGACGGCTGCAATAAATGCTGTCGAAGAGTGACGGTTGGTGTGTGCACAAATAGCGCAGTGGTTAGCGGCGCGCCCAGCTAGAGCATTAGGGGCCGAGTTCGGCTCCCCGTGCATACACTCATTTTTCTCCATGTTTTGAGAAAGTCATTGAATGTTTTTAAATGTGCGCTGAAAATGGCATAACTGTTTTGGGAGAAAATAATCGTTTTTTTAAAGATTTTGAATAATATCAAAGGTATTTGTTTATTGAGAAACGAATTCGAGG